>JAKGSA010001899.1:0-32251 GCA_033558755.1 Philaethria dido | reverse complement strand
CCCGCATATAGCAGGGTAGACAGAGGGAACTTGAGAACCTAGTGTTGAGACACTCCGTTCCCCACTTTCTACCGAATTGAGGCATTGCGTGCTAAGTGGCGGAACTTAACGTCGCACTTTGCCTTGTTAATAAACTCAGGAATTGAAAAAACTAAACTTTTACATTTCCTGGAGTGGGAATCGAACCCACAACCTGTCGTGTTTACAGTCATACGCTATTTTAGTACGTTATTTTTTTTTTAAACTTCATACTTGGATTTCTCGCATGTTAGGAGTTAGCGCGGCGTTATGTTTCACCACTTAGCATGGAATTTACGATATTTGACAAGAATAGAAGAAATTAAAATGCAGCCTAGTGTCTTGGTAGAAAAATTCTGCCAACCGTATAACTATCTCTCATTTGTAAAGTTAAAAATTAATATAAACATGTAGTCCACAAATTACAGGATAATTTCTTTACTTCTATTAGGTATTAGTTGCTTCTTGAATTGACTGAATATTGTACACAAATATTACCTGGAGTCCAGCGTCTACACTTCGTTTACCACGTTTCGTCTAAAATCGAGACAATGCATGTTGAATGGCGGAACTCACCGCCGTGGCTTATCTTATTAAAGCTGGAAAATTTAAATATTATAATCATTCCTCGAATGGAGATCGAACGTACGACCAAATATGCTTACAGCCAGACGCTTCTACTATTGAAAACTTTAATTTTCTTTTTTTTTGGCCTTACGCTGTATCCCGTACATAGCAGGGTAGGCAGAGTTAACCCGAGAATCTAGTATTAAGATACTCTAGTCTCCTTAACGGTTCCGATTCCCACTTTCCGTCGAATTAAGGCATTGCGTGCTGAGTGCCGGAATTCAACGTCGCGCTTTGCCTTGTTACTAGAGCGAGGAAATGAAGACACTAAATAATATCTAACAATTTTTGAATTATTTAATTATTATTTCATACATATTTTACATTTTCTTAATTATAATTAAAGTAAAATGGAAACGTGCCATATAAGATTCTGTAACGAGTACATTTAGTGTTAATGATGGGGCCATATCTTTACGCTACGGTTAGAAGGGATATAGATAACAGTGGTCGAGTTAGCAAAAGATTTATTTGGGTTTTTTTGTCTTTTTTTTTAAAACAATTGAAAATAATTAGTAGACTATTTAATAAAAAGTAGCTTTAGAATCTAGTGTCAAGACACAAAGACTTCTTTTATAATTGTTTTGGCTTTCTTTTTTTCAAATATTTTTGTGAAACTATTACAATAGACGCCTGTCGTGGCGCAGAGGCACAAGCGTGCGACTGTAAATGCGACAGGTTGTGGGCTCGATTCTCACTCTAGGAAATGGAATTTTTCATTTCCTGGGCTTGGTAACAAGGTAAAGCGCGGCGTTGAGTTCTGCCACTCAGCGCTCAATGCCTCAATTCGGTGGAAAGTGGGGAACGAAGTGTCTTAACACTAGGTTCCCTCTGCCTACCCTGTTATATGCGGGATACAGCGTGAAGCTATGTATGTGTATGTATGTATTACAAAAAAATATTAAATCTAAATAAAATATATTTAAATACAAAACATTTATAAAATTTTACGCGCTTCATGTCTTTTTCCTTTAGGGTAGTCAGAGAGCCTAGTGATAAGACATTCTGTTCTCCACTTTTCACTTAAAACCAAGAAACTGTTGATGGCGGAACTTAACGCCGCGCTTAAACTTCGAATAAGTTATAAAATCCCTCAATTGGATATCGAATACATTATGTCACAAATTATGTCTAAGTATGAACGATGTTTTTTGTAGAACTCCATAGAATTGGAATTGGTATCGCTATATTCAAAGTAACGTATCCTCTATACGTTAAATTTAAGTGGACGATATAGAATAAAATATACTAAAAATGGCATAAATATATGTTTTTATGTATGGCAAGTATTTTCTTTAAAGCTTTTTTAACTGGCTGTGTGACTTCCTTTATGTGCAAATGAAATTTGACCCACTTCTGGATACTAGTGATTTTTTTCTAATATTTGAGATTAATCCGAAATCCCTTTATTTCTAATGACAATCTAAAATAGCCCTCATACTAAAATAGTGGTTTACACCATTTTATACAATCCACCCAATAAGGGAACTCGTCATATCAACCTTTTTATATGTTTCAAATTGAAGAGTTAATTTTCTAAAACAATAACAGATTTTTTTTTTAAAAATGTGTGAGTTTTCTTGACCGTGATTTTTTTAGTAGAATTTATATGTATTACGTTACGATTATGTATTTCTTAAATTTCTTCCAGTGGTTCGTTATTAACATAGTCTTTTATGTTACATCAATAGTGTAACTCTTTCTACCGATCAATCCTCCTTCGTGTGTTCTCCATATAACGTGATATAAGCAAAGTGATTTGTACTCAACTGGCGCGTTCGAAGCGCCATAATTAAAGAATTGTACAGTAGAGCAAGCACGAAAAAGTATCGTTATCGTTCGTATCGTTATCGAAAGCAATTTGTATGGGAAAACTTTAGTTCCTCTTACGCACGACAGGGGCGCTTTTCAATTCTCATACAAATTCTTTCGATAACTATACGAATACTTTGTCGCAAGTTTTCGTACTTGTCCTACTGAACTGTTTTACAATAATATTGTTAGAATATCATTTTAAATTAATATCACTTCTACGTTTCTCTGTTCTTAGTAGTACGATGTCCGCTCATACCAGCTTCTGCATTTTGCATATCCTCTCACATGGCCCTTTGAAATTTTGCAATATTCATGAAATATTTTTAAACTCTTTGGCTCAAAGCTCTTTACGGATTATTTTTATTTCGTTCAGTCATGAGTATGATACTTTCAATATGTATATACGTATTTTGGTAAGATAGAGTTATTTTTATAGTAAAAAGCTTCAGCTGCATATTATTTCTCGCATAAATGTCAAGTCTCCGTTCTCCCAGTTTCCCGAAGTCGAAAGGAACTCCCAGGAAATGTAGCTTATCATTTCCTGCGTTTGGTGAAAAGGCAAAGCGCGGCGTTGAGTTCTGCCACTCAGCACGCAATGCCTCAATTCGGCGGTAAGTGGGGAACGGAGTGTCTTAATACTAGGTTATCAGGTTTCCTCTGCCTACCTTGCTATGTGCGGGATACAGCGTGAAGTTAAAAAAAGAGACATTGCATTTTAAGTGGCAGAACTTAATGCTGCGTTTTGTCTTACCAGAGCGGAAAAATAAATTCAATAGAAAAATTCCCCAAAATGGAAATTCAACCCACAAACTCTTGTGTTTTCAATCGGGCGGTTTTCAACTGCGCCACGAGGGTCTCATAAATATATTTTTTTTAAGCTGTGTCACTGCATAGCTTTTTACTGAAACTAATTTTGACAACTTTTTATTTGATAGCTAGTATTTATCATTTAAATTTAGTTAAGATCGGACGAGTAGTTTTTGAGTTATTCGTAATAATTGTATTTTTTTCTGCATTTTATATGTTGAAGTTGGTTTTCCTTTTTATATTAAAAAAAATATTATATATATATATACATACATACATAGCTTCACGGTGTATCCCGCATATAGCAGAGTAGGCAGAGGGAACCTAGTGTTAAGACACTCCGTTACCCACTTTCGGCCGAATTGAGGCATTGCGTGCTGAGTGGCGGAACTCAACGCCGCGCTTTGCCTTTTTACCAAATCCAGAAAATGAAAAATTCCATTTCCATGAGTGGAAATCGAATCCACAATCTGTCGCATTTACAGTCGCACGCTCATGCCTCTGCACCACGACAGGCGTTATTATATATATATATATATATAGTTACTATATGAGTTATATATATATATATATATATATATATATATAAATTGTAAAAATATATATTTTACTTTAGAACTAATGCAATACTTTATGATCTCACATTTACATAAGAAATTTAAGGATGTGAGATAAGAACGTCTTACGTGACGCGTCGACGAGCAGGAAGTCGGTATCCATTAAAAGCTTAATCTTGTAAGTTCTAGACTTTGTGTCAATTAAGCACTCGAATTTGTTGTAGCCAATGAAACAGAAATTTCTAAGAGCTATATTAAATTAAGCTTTGAGCAAGAAAAAATATTTTAGTTTTGATAAAATGGTAGATTTTTTAGAAAATTCAACTTCACGGTTTTACATATTGTAGGATGGTAAGAGTGAGTAGTGTCAAGATACTCCATTCTCCGAAATTCGAAGGAATTCTAAACTTAGAAAAAGGAAGAAAGAGGTTTTCAATTTTACTGGATTTTTTACATGTGTAACTCTCTATCAATCACCTACTATCATTTTTTTTTATATGGATAACGGATGGCAAACGAACAGAAGGATCACCTGATGGTAAGTGGCTACCTGCGCCCATAGATATCTACAACACCAGAAGTGTTGTAAATGTGTTGCCTACCTAGACAATACAGATGGATGGCACCTCTTCCACACACAATGTAGTAGTACGCTATCGGAACAATCACATTCTGGGGAAAGGATGGGGTGGGATATGGGAAAACCTGGCTTACATGCCATCGAACCGGAACACATAATTAGATATTTGGCGGTTCGTCTTTGACATGATAGTGGTCGCGAGCCAGTCTGAGGACGAACCTCCTACCACCAAACTAATGGGATATCCGCCTCTTACGGGACGCTAGAAGAGGGAAAATGTAATTCATACCCCGTCTCCTCACAGGGAAAACATATTATATATAAAGAATTAAGATTTTTAAAGTGATAGGTAAGTAGTTCTCAGATGTGGTCCCATTTGAATTTAGTTAAGATCTGACTACTCGTCAGGTTGTCTCGTCTATCTTGTTTCATTTTTTTTATTCTTAGAATGGAATTAATTGCTACGAATATATTCAAATATTTATTGTGATATATTACATAAAAATAATATTTATTATACATAAACAGTAAAATTCTACAAAAAAATATGATGTACTCTATAATAATCTAGTCAAGCTACTATTACAATTATTAATTCTTTCTACCCAGATATATTATTACATAACTCATTATAAATACTGCTTTAATTTAAATTAATACAAAAATTCAAAACTGCCTTAAAACATATGTAATTTTTTACACTGGAATTTTTTTTCTTACTCTCCTTTTACTAAATTAAGTTTTTTTATTGTTAACATAATACCAAAAAATATCAAATTATTTATATTTCGACAAAATTTCGGTTATTTAATTAATTATTTGCATTGTCTCTATAGAGGAGCCTTCGAGCTTGAAGACAAATTTTAAATGGCTCCAGTTTGCAAAGGATTACACTAGTTTTTACCAAAAATCTGTACCAAATTCAAAAGAATTAGCAAACTCTTCATTATTATTTAGTTCCACGTCATCAATCGTTTCGTAATTGGTTAGATCAAATTTATCAGCAAGAAATGTGTCTGCTGCATATGTAGTAGCTTTTTCAGTTGAAAAGAATTCTTCTACTTTATAAATAGGCTTTGGTCTAGATTTGGCCAAATGATTATTACTTATTTTAACTTCATCTTCTTTTGAAGCACTGCTTATACTATCATCCTTTGATTTCTTGGATGCTTTATATTCTATATTATTATTCTTTTGGTCCGCTTTTTGATCAGCTTTAGGTTCAGGACGACAGTAGTTGTCCCAAAAATACCATCCATGCGGACAGAGAAAGATCTGAGGATACAAATTGCCATGTCTTGAAAGACAAACGTAGTAATGATGGGGACTGCCAGCTAATGCCTCGGATTGAGCAACTTTAGTGCATTTTGGTATTATTTTTTGACTGCATTGGCCGTTCTTTAATTTTATCTAGAAAAAAATATATGATATGATATATAATTTTTTTTATATATTTAATAACGCCTGTCGTGGCGCAGAGGCACAAGCGTGCGACTGTAAACGCGACAGGTTGTGGGTTCAATTCCCACTCCAGGAAATGGAAATTTTCATTTTCTGGGTTTGGTAATAAGGCAAAGCGCGGCGTTGAGTTCCGCCACTCAGCACGCAATTCCTCAATTCTGCGGAAAGTGGGGAACGGAGTGTGTTAACACTAGGTTCCCTCTGCCTACCCTGCTAAATGCGGGATACAGCGTGAAGCTATGTATGTATGTTTATATATTTAATAATTGGGCGTATATATGTGTAATAAATTTTCACGTTGACAATATATAGGTTTAACATCATTAATATTATTTATATTATCAAAATAAATAGTAAAAATGGACATTTAGGTAAAGATGTTATAAAAATGAAGAAATGAGACCATTGCGTCGTGGCGCACTTGTAAAACCATCAGACTGCTCAAATTATGGTAGTGGACTGTAAATAAGAACCTACCTCAGGTAGACTTTTATATTCAAATTATTTATATTTTATAATTTCACTCAACCACATTGTTTATGAAATAGGCGAAATTATATAAACGGAGGTTTATCAACACTATGTTCTCTCTACTTATCTACAAATTGCTATGATCAATTACCAATAATAACTAATAAAATACCAATAATCTTTATTACACATGTATTTAGTGAATAAATTATTACAAATCACTCTTTAATCGTCAGTTAACATAAAAAGTCAGTATTGTCAGTCCCACCGAAAGCTTCCAAGCCTAAGTATATCCTACCAATTCGGATAAAAATTATGGATATGATAAACTTAAATTTAATTTTTAATTAAATGTAGACTTACCGAACACTGAGCTGTACTTGGATCATATCCATAATGTCTTGGGCACAACGCTGCCCTGTGTTCCGCTGGTTTACCATCAGGGAGTCCATCAGGCGGTGAACAAAGATGAAACTTTCTACAATCGTATGCATCTGGGAATATACCAACCTGCAAAGAATATAAAAAAAATTAGGTCTTATGCTTTACTTATTATATTAAGGCAAAGTTGAAGTTCTGTTCTCTTTCAGCATGCAATGCCCTTTCGCTATTGGAAACAAAATTCTTAAGCGAGCGGAGATTCTCGACACTAAAATCCCAGGTTTATTCCAGTAATTAAGGTTTTCCAACTTAGTGACATAATTGAATCGGTGAATGTGTCACAAAAAATTCAAAAATTCGTAATCGATTTAAACTAGCTTAGAAAGGCAAGTTATACTACAGAATTTTTAAAATACACAATTTTCTCCCTTCTGTAAAATTTGAAACTTACGTTGTTTCTGCACTCACCGATTCAATTGCTTTGTCTAATTTTCTATTAAGCAGAGTTATTGAACGTAAAGTACCGGAACCCAATCCGTATTTTCATTAGGTAAAATAAAAATATATAAAATATTGAAAATATTTAACAAACAAATGTTCATTCGGGTAAGATCTGAAGTCAAAACTTTTGCGAGTCATTTATATGACACATGACGGTGTCTTAATATTATGAATAAAATGTTACATTTGTAGATCAGACTAGAATGTTAAGCTTCTGTGTACCACAAAATGTTTGGATTAATTTTCTCTGGACTTAAAAATGCTTAAAAATACTCTTTAGAATAAAGAAATATTTTTTTAGCTTCCTGCTATTTATATATATATATATATATATATATATATATATGGCGCAGTAGAGAGGTATAAGATATAGGGAGCAGTATATATATATGATATGTATATATATATATATATATATGCGAAAACACTTAGTTTTCTGCTTTTCGCCCAAATCAAAACATTGTGTATTGAATAAAAAAAAAAAAAGTGATATATGAATTTGGTTAACTGTTCAATAATTTCTGGCTTCATTAAAAACAAGTTATTTTCAACATTTTTCTTTAACATTATTATAAATTATACACTCAAGCTATGTTGTTACTATTATTAATGTTCTTTTTGTTCTATTACAATTATTAAGTAAAGTATGGTGCTGAACCCAATATTAATTGTAATAATTAGAGTTATTTTTAAAGCTTTTTGTTAAAAATAGGAATAAACTTAAACAATTGTTGATTAAACTATAATAAATAAATAAATGGCGGAACCTAATCGATCCAACAATTTAGCAATGACGAAAATTTTAATAGATGAGTATAATTTTCACTTTGAAAATCTCCTTCAAATGGAAATTGAACTCACAACCATCGTATTTACAGACAGACACTCCCACTACGATAGAATTCAATTTAGTTATATTTCTTTATCATTATAAAATAGCATAAAAGCTCATCAAGCTCAATAAAAGGAAAGCTCAAAAACATAAAAACGTTTAAACATATTTTAAATTAAAGTAAAAGGTATATTTTTGTGAGAGCTTTCAAATCCCTTACAAATACAGAGAAAACCTAACAGAGCCAGTGGTGAACAACATTTATTTGTACATATTCGATAAACCTCCCACTCATGTATACGCGGCTTAGCATTCGAACGAGTGTTATAGTGTTAACTCCGAATTTAAAAAATTGTAAACTGTTACCAAAAAATTAAAAAAAAAAATTATTTATATAATATAGACTTGTTAACGCCTGTCGTTATATAGCACAAGAGCTACTGTGGTAAGTGGTACTTATTAGCCTTCAATTCCCACTCCAGGAAATGTAAAGATTACATATATACATAAATAGCTTCACGCTGTATCCCGCATATAGCAGGGTATGCAGAGGGAACCTAGTGTTAAGACACTCCGTTCCCCACTTTTCGCCGAATTGAGACATTGCGTGCTGAGTGGCGGAACTCAACGCCGCATGTAAAGTTTAATGTTTTGATTTCCTGGGTTTGGTAAAAAGGCAAAGCGCGGCATTGAGTTCCGACAGCTCAGCTCAGCACGCATGCGTCAATCCGGTGGAAAGTAGGGAATGGAATTGTTGAAAGAGAACGAAGTGTCTTAACACTAGGTTCTCAGGTTTCCTCTGCCTACTCTGCTATGTACAGCGTGAAGCTAAAAAACTTCGGATCTACCTCATAACCTCATAAGCCTCATAAGTCTATTCTTTCCCAACTGTACCAAAACGGTGATAGTAATTCACATAGCAAACATGCACTTAGCTTCTTACATCAGAATCGTTAATTTTACAGACTACAGTGCACTAAATCTCCTTGACATTTTGATATTTCGAATTTAGTATAAGCGTATATTGCTGTTTTTGTTTGGTTATGATGTGAACCATTCCCTAAGTAATAAACGTAATAAAGGTTGTCATGGCTCAGTGGGACGGTATCTGACTGTAAATGCGAGTGGTTCTGAGTTTGATTCCCTCCATGGGAATTTTAGGTGCTGGTAAGACAGAGCGCGGGGTTGGTTGCTGCCACTTAACACTCGATGTCTCAAATATATGAGGAATAGGGGGAAATATATGAATGGAATCTCCTAGCACTAGACACTCTTTGTCTACTCAACTATGCAGGATAAAATATGAAGATACATACATACCTTCACGCTGTATCCCGCATATAGCAGGGTAGGCAGAGGGAACCTAATATTAAGACACTCCGTTCCCCGCTTTCCGCCGAATTGAGTCATTGCGTGCGGAGTGGCGGAACTCAACGCCGCGCTTTGCCTTGTTACCAAGCCCAGAAAATGAAAAATTCCATTTCCTGAAGTGGGAATCGAACCCACAACCCGTCGTGTTTACAGTCGGACGCTCGTGCCTCTGCGCACGCTTGTGTCTCTTCCATGACAGGCGTTAATAAATATGAATATATAATAAAAAAAAAAAAATGTTGAAATGAATAACAAAATAGATTAAAACATTTAATGTCTGGATTTCAGACAAGAAGTGGGGAACGGGGTGTTTTAATAGTTTCTCTCTGATTACTTTACTTTGCGGGATAAATTGTAAAGGTGTTTTTTGAATAGATTATTTAAATACTTTGAAAATTCACTTTTGCTATGCCAGCTAATATAAAAATGCCAGAATTGTCAGTCTGAAATTGTTGGGAACCATCGCAGCTTGGAAATTAATTCTGCTGAGAATACTTGACGGAAATTCATCATTGCTCTTTTCAAATATATTATTACAATTTAATATAACGATTTTACATTTACTACATTTTTTTGACTTTCAGGGAAATGCACTTCGTTTCCACTTTCCGCCCAATTGAGGCATTGCGTGCTGAGTGGCGGAACGCCACGCTTTACCTTGTTACCAAACCCAGGAAATGAAAAATTCCATTTCTTGGAGTGGGAGAATCATACCTACAACCTGTCACGTTTACAGACGCACGCTTGTGCCTCTGCGCCACGGCAGACGTAAATGTACATATTTATTTATTTTTATCTTTTCGACCTGCTAAGACAAACCGTGGCGTTGATTTCCGCCACACACACAACTTTGAATTCAGGTGGAAAGTGGAAAACGGAATACCTTGTTTATTTATTTATTTAGATCCATCAGTGACAATTACAATACATATTACAAAATAGAAACATACAGTTTAAAACTTAAAGATAAATGCATCATCTATTAAGGTGGAGGTATACAGCATGCATCAATAATAATTTCAAAGTTTTTTTTTTTTTTTTTATGGATACCGGATGGAAAACGAGCAGAAGGACCGCCTGATGGTAAGTGGTTACCTTCGCCCATGAACATCTACAACACAAGAGATGTACTAGATGCGTTGCCAACCTAGAGGATACAGATGGAAAGGGAGGACAATGTAGTAGTCCGCTATCGGAACCACCACATTTTGGGGAAAGGATGGGTGGGAAAGGGGAACATGCCATCGAACCGGAACACATCATAAGATATTTGGCGGTTCGTCTTTGACATGATAGTGGTCACGTTCTAATAATAATATAAAATGAAGAACAGAAACACAACAAAATAATATAGAAGTGATGATGAGATGTGGAATTATACTTTATCAAATAACTTGTCAAATAAGTTCTCTCAAACTACCCTGCTGAGCCATTTTTTTATTAATAAAAAACCTTACCTGTTCACAAACATGACTATATTTGAGTGCAACAACATCACATTCAGGAACAGCGTCGTTGGAGCACTGACGAGTATGGGCATTACAGGTTTGACCATCTGAGCATTGTTGAAGAGGTACCTGGTGACAGAAAACATTTTTGAAGTTTTACTTTTAGTTTTTTAAATTATAATATAATTAATTTTGTTACTATGCTTACATGAAATTTATTTAAATAGATAATCATACATACATACATAGCTTCACCCTGTATCCCGCATATAGCAGGGTAGGCAGAGGGAGCCTAGTGTTAAGACACTCCGTTCCCCACTTTCCGCCGAATTGAGGCATTGCGTGCTGAGTGGTGGAACTCAAAGCCGCGCTTGGCCTTGTTACTGAAGCCAGGAAATGAAAAATTCTATTTTGTGGAGTGGGAATCGAACCCACAACCTGTCGCGTTTACAGTCGCATGCTTGTGTCTGACTGTAAACACGACAGGTTATGGGTTCGATTTCCACTTCAGGAAATGTAAAATTTAGTATTTTCATTTCTTGGGTTTAGTAGCAAGTGTGCCATCATTTGGCGTTAAGTTCCACCATTCAGCACACAGTCGCCCCACCTGACTGAAATGGGCAAGGGAGCGTTCCTCATTAATTGTTTCACTTACTGCTATATGCAGGATACAGCCAGAAGCCATCTATGTATGTGTGCAATTTTCTGAAAAACAATATGAGAAAAGTTAATTTTAAAAGAACATTTTTTGTGAGCTCGATTATAATAACAACCAAAATGAAGCTCACATGAACGCCAGCGCCAAGTTGCCAATAAACTGCTGCCAACACAAGCAAGATTTTGGCAAAAAAGAAACCGATCTCCAAATAAAATCTACTAAAAATTAAAATTGCTTCACGAATAACTCAAAAACTACTTATCAGATCTTAGCCAAATTAAATGGAACTATTGGTCAGAGCTACTAACTTGTTTGTGTGGTGGTAGATGCCTGTCCCCTCCGTCTGGCTCGCGACCACTATCAGAGCGCGGCAAAGACGAACCGCCAAAATATCTTTAGTGATGTGTTCTGGTTCGATGGTATGTGGGTAAGCCAGGTTTTCCCTTATCCCACCCATCATCCTTTCCCCAATGTAGTGGTTCCGATAGCGGACTACTACATTGTCCTCCCCCTTTCATCTGTATTCCTTCTAGGTTGAAACGCACTACAACGCTCTCTGGTGTTGTAGATGTTCATGGGCGAAGGTAACCACTTACCATCAGGTGGTCCTTCTGCTCAGTTTTTCCATCAGTTATCCATAAAAAAAAAAAAATAATAAAAAACTAACTACCAAATAAAAAGGAATCATCAAAATTGGTTCACTCCAGTAAAACACTCCCCATTTTTTGGAGTTGGTTAAAGTCACATCTCATTTAACAAAGCACTAGACTCCAATTCACACATTTCGTACACATTCCACGAGTGAAGGCTGTTAATTTAATAATAATATTATGATTTGACATTTATACCTTTAAAAGTATTAAAAACCTGAAACGCCTGTCGTGCGCAGAAAGACAAGTGCGCGACTATAAGCGCGATTGGTTGTGGGTTCGATTCCCATTCCGTGAAACGTAAAATTTAGTATTTTCATTTCTTTGGGTTTGGTAACAAAGGCAAAGCGCGGCGTTGAGTTCCGCCACTAAACACGCAATGCCTCAATTTGGCGGAAAGCGGAGCGCTTTTGAAATGTTAAAAGAGAATGGAGTGTCTTAACACTGGGTTGTCTGGCGTCCCTCTGCCTACCCCGCTATATATGCGTGATACAGCGTGAAGTTAAAAATATCAGAGCTGTTTTTTTTTGCACTTTTAAGCTTCCAGTCATTTTCCTGGCGACCTTTTTAAGACTCATATTTGTATCTTTGAAAAGTTAGGCAAGCCGGTGGGAATCGAGTTATATGGACGCCCTTCGCTAATGAGCAAGTGCCCAACACTCATGTTTAAGACTTCGCATACAAAAGCGTGAAACCACTTTATAATGGCTAAAGGCTAGGCTTACCATAATTACGAAGAGCCAAACCGGGACGCACAAGAGAAAGAAGCTTCTCATTTTTCATTTTGCTTTTTCGCTGATTGTGTTTTTCATATTTGAAATGCAATCAAAATTATTATGAATTGGAAAACACAGGTTGAATAAATGTGAATATATTTTTTATTAAAAAGAATAAGAGACGATTGGTTGGAAAATGGTGCTGCTGGAAGTTTGACTCGGGACGCCGGGACAGGGATCTCAAACCGGGACTATCCCGGTCAAACCGGGACGTATGGTAAGCCTAGTTAAAGCTATATATTTTACAAGCGGAACACTCATCTCACACATCCACTCAGCAGTCCACTTCATTATCTCTAGTGATAATTACGAGAGAATTGGGGCAAAACGACTGAACTTTAAACATAAATATGTTTATATTTTTGTCATATTTCTAGATGAAACGTTATTTAACTGACTTTAAAATTGTTACGTTTTTTTTTGGCTTCACGCTGTATCTCGTATATAGCAGGGTAGGCAGAGGGAACCTGAGAACACAGTGTTAAGACACTCCGTTCTCTTTTAGTATTTCTGTTCCCCATTTTCCACTAGGCATTGCGTGCTGAGTGGAGGAACTCAACGCTGTGCTTTACCTTGTTACAAGAGCAAGGAAATTAAAATATTATATATGAATTATTAAACATAAATTATCATTTCCATCGAATCGAATCCACAACCTGTCGCGTTCACAGTCACATGCTTTTCATAATATATATATATATTTTAGCTTCACGCTGCACCGGCACTTAGCAGGGTAGGCAGAGAGAAACATAGAACCTAATGTTAAGACACTCCGTCCTGTTTTAACATTTCCGTTCCCCACTTTCCATAATATCTTCAACATATTAAGAAAATATGTATATATCTGTACCCCGCATAGTAAATTAAGCTGGCTTTGTTCAAAACAAAGGCTTACTCGTATGTGCACATAAAGAAAGGTTCTAAGTAATGTTATACAGTTGCCATCCTCATTTACTTTGGAACGAGAAAATATTGTTTTCTTAAGTTAGGTTTAACCTCGTTGAAGTAACAGCAAGTGTTTTATATGAATACATTTTTACAGATGATGGAAAGTGCGACTGTAAACGCGACAGGTTGTGGGTTCGATTCCCATTTCAGGATATGAATGTATTAAATAATATTTAGTATTTTCATTTCCTCGCTCTGGCAATAAGGTAAAACGCGGCGTTTAGTTCCGCCACTCAGAAATGTGTTAATTTCGGCGGAAAGTAGGAAACGTATATCTTAAGAGAACGGAGTGTCACTCTCCTTACACTAGGTTCTCTCTGGCTACCCTGCTATACGGTATAACTCGTGAAGTTAATAGCTAAAAAATATTTTTATTTAATTTACGCAGAAAATAGATGGAGTCATGGAGTTAACACCTGTCGTGACGCAGAGGCACAAGCGTGCGACTGTAAACGCGACAAGTTGTGGGTTCGATTCCCACTCCAGGAAATGGAATTTTTCATTTTCTGGGTCTGGTAACAAGGCAGAGCGCGGTGTTGAGTTCCGCCACTCAGTACGCAATGCCTCAATTCGGCGGCAAGTCGGGAACGCAGTGTCTTAACACTAGGTTCCCTCTGCCTACCCTGCTATATGCAAGATACAGCGTGAAGCTACGTATATTTGTAAGTTTTCTGTGGCCAATCGTGGCGCAGAGGCACTTATAATAATTAATATTTAGTATTTACATTTCCTCGCTCGGTAAGAAGGCTCGGCGTTGAGTTTCACCATTCAGTTCGTACTGAGATGATGTCTCGCAGAGGGAACCTAGTGTAAGACCCTCATTTTGCCTTTTTTTTTTTTCTCGTGCTTTGCCTTGTTACCAAACCCAGAAAATGAAAATTTCCATTTCCTGGAGTGGGAATCGAACCCACAACCTGTCGCGTTTACAGTCGCACGCTTGTGCCTCTGCGCCACGACTGACGTTAACGCAGGATATTTTCTATGAGGTTTAAATAATTTAATACAGTACTTTTTTCATATTATTTACTACGGTATTTTCACATTTACGTACGACATCCTTTGGATGGGATTATAAAGGTTCGCAAATAACCCACAACATAATACGCGAGTTTCTTATGTATTGTAAATCTCCATAAGCTTTCATATAAAGAGTTGATGGTTTTAACGTTTTGCTAAAATATAAAAGAGGTTATCATGGTCTAGTGGGTGTGACTTTAAATGAAATTGAATGTGGATTCGATTCCTTCTAGAGGGAATAATTGAGAACGAATTATCGTCACAATAGATTACCTCTGTCAGGAGTGCTAAAATAAATCATTATATTTAAATGGGACCTATAAATATAAAAACTTTTTATTGCAAAAAATAAAAAAGATTACACATTATAGAAAAATTAGGCAAAAGGCGGAGAGATCACTAAAAGTAATCTCTTACAGGCAACCTTTTATTAATAGTGAAACTTAGTAGGACACTTTACTTAGCGGGAAGCAGTTTTTTTTTTTTTTTTTTACGGATACCGGATGGCAAACGAGCAGAAGGACCGCCTGATGGTAAGTGGTTACCTTCGCCCATGAACATCTACAACACAAGAGATGTACTAGATGCGTTGCCAACCTAGAGGATACTGATGGAAAGGGAGGATAATGTAGTAGTCCGCTATCGGAACCATCACATTTTGGGGAAAGGATGGGTGGGAAAGGGGAAAACCTGGCTTACATGCCATCGAATCGGAACACATCATAAGATATTTGGCGGTTCATCTTTGACATGATAGTGGTCGCGAGCCAGACGGAGGACGAACCTCCTACCACCAAACAAACAGTGCAAAAACAGTTTAAAATAAATTTCTTGATATAAAATACTTATCTTCATACATATACATACTTATATACCTGCATATATACATTCTTTTTTATTTATTATCCAATTATTTTTACATTATAGATTATTGCAATCATAATCTCTTGCCAAACTCGTGAGTTTATAGGCAAGAAGCGCTCATTACAAAATAACCTAAACTAATCTTCTAATGCTAAGCTACTACCAGTATATTAACAGTGTAAATTTAAAAAATACCTTTACAATTAGAAAAAGTAATAATAAAATAAAAACTGAAAACATTAAAAACAGATAAACACTTAACACTTTACATCTTTCATTGCCAATAGGCTTGCACTAACATCTTTCATTGCAAATAGGCTTGCACTAACATTTCATCTTTCTTTACTGCTGGGTCAGGCTTCACTAACTTCTTTCTTACGTTGTGGGTCAGGCTTGCACCAACATCTTTCACGCTACCAGGGCTTGCACCAACATCTTCTGGCCGCCAATAGGCTTGCACTAACATCTTTCATTGCCAATAGGCTTGCATCACATCTTTCATTGCCAATAGGTTTGCACTAACATCTTTCATTGCCAATAGGCTTCAGATCTAACATCTTTCATTGCCAATAGGCTTGCACTAACATCTTTCATTGCCAATAGGCTTGCACTAACATCTTTCATTGCCAATAGGCTTGCACTAACAATTATAGATAAAATTATATATATACTTAGATACATACATACATAAAAATAGATAAATAAAATAAATACCTAATGTGAAACAGATTTGCTAGTTGACTATTATATAAAAAAGAAACATCAAAGTTGTTTCACACAGTCAAAAATTCAGCAATAACTCACATAAAAAAATACAATTAAATTGATTACCTCCTTTTTTGAAATCGGTTAAAAGGGAAACATTATTACAGCGACTGTAAATGCGGTGGTCATGAGAGAGAATGATTGTATTTAAATTATTACCATTTTGCCCCACAAAGTGGAGAGCGGAAATGTTAAAAGAGAACGTAGTGTCTCAACACTAGGCTTTCTGGTTTCCCTCTGCCTACCCTGCTATGTGCAGGATACAGCGTGAAGCTAAAAAAAAACATTTCGCCGCTCTGGTAAGATAGTGTGACATTGAGTTCCGCCACTACACATTGTCTTGAATTCGGTAAAAAAGTGGCGGACGGAGTGCCTTGACATTAGGTTATCTCTGATACCTTATATATATAATTCAGCGAGTGAAGGACGATTTTTTTTGTATTATATACATATATACGTAAATATGTATAGAACAGAACAAAAAAAAAGAGTGATGCTATGTATATACCTTCACGCTGTATCCCGTTTATAGCAGGGCAGGCAGAGGGAACCTAGGGTTAAGACACTCCGTTCCCCACTTTCCGCCGAATTGAGATATTGCGTGCTGAGTGGCGGATCTCAACGCCGCGCTTTGCTTTGTTATCAAACCCAGAAAATGACAAATTCCATTTCCTGAAGTGGGAATCGAACCTATAACCTGTTGCGCAACAGTCGCACGCTTGTGCCTCTGCGCCACGACAGGCGTTATAGTTTGGGCTTTTTTGTATTATATATAAAGCTTTTCCTCATAGGTTCGATTGCCTGAATTTATGATATTTTTCAGCATTTGTTTAACTCTTTATACAAAGAGCTTTTTTATCCCTTCCCCTTTTCCTGAAACTGTCCCTCAGTGTTCCCCTACACTCTATAAACTGTTTAGAACAGTTTTTAACTGAAAATGGAGGAAATTCACAATTCGGCTGTTTTTTATGTATGTTACCGCCTGAGTCAAATCAATGTTAAACCAATTTCAAATAGATCTATGTTATATTATAGCTTGCGCGTCTGATTTGGTCTCATTTAAATGTAGTTAAGATCTGACGAGTAGTTTTGGAGTTATTCGTAATAATGTTAAATTTTAGTGCATTTTACTTGAAGTCGCTTTTCTCTTTTTGTTAAAATCTCAATTATCATTATGACCCTATGAATGCGTCTTACTTAAAAACTTATATGCTTTCTTCTCATAACAGCTTCATTTGTAATTTTAGTATACATATCTCCTGTCATTCTAAAAGAAAACGAAAGAACAAAAAAACAACAGAAGAATTACCTTAAGCCATCCAACAGGTAAAGGTATACAAGTGACAGCATGAGTACAATTCTGGCACGCCATACCAGCTTCCTGGCATACTCCTTCGATATCAAGTTCCCCTTCGCCTAAGGACCTGCCTAGAGGCACTGCGGCCATACGATTACCTGATACTATTCCACTCACGTCGAAAGAGTGGGAAAACTGCAATAAAATATAAAAAAAATGAAATATAAATCATTGTGGCGCAGTGGGATAGGTTTAGGTTCGATTCCCACTTGAGAGAATGATTATATAAAAAAAAACATCAGGAAACGATACTTTTGCTTGTTGTTAGCCTTAACAAGATAAGCGTTACAAGCGTATATTAATTTCGACATCGCTGGACAAGAACGTATGGCTTAGTCGTCAGGGTGCTTGGACACGTTCCAAGAGGTTGGAGTCCCGCTACGTCGAAATTTTTATGCGTTTTTTAAAAATGCTTTTTGTTTCCCTAGTGCTATACATTAAGGTATATATAAAATATATAAATTATTTTCGTTGGCCCGTTCTAATAAGACGAAGCACGGTGTTGGATTCAGCAATTCAACTCACAATGCTTTATTTGGACAAAAAACAAAGAACGGAATATCTTAACACCAGGCTTTTTAGAGTTGAGAAAAGAAAATAATTTACATATAACCATTTACGAAGTGAGAATCGAACCCACAGCCAATCGCGTTTACAATCATACACAGTCCCACTGCGCCACGATGGTAAATCAGTTATTAAATTTAATCCTCATACAATTTAGAACTGACGAACAAAATATAATTACTCTAGGGAGAATGCATTCACTTAACAAGTTAATATCTGAAACTAACCGACTTCAAAAAGGAGGAAGTTCTCAATTTGATTATTTTTTTATGTGTTACCGCATAAGTTTTAAATTGGTGTAACAATTTTGATGATATTTTTGTATGTTATAGCTAGTGCTTCTGCTTTATGTCGTCTTAATTATATTTAGTTAAGCTGTGACTAGTTTTTGAGTAATTCGTAATATTTAACTTCTTAGTACATTTTGTATGAAGCGGTTTTTTTTTATTATTTTAATATACTTAGATTTTAAACTGTTCAACTTTTTTTTAGCTTCACACTGTATCCCGCATATAGCAGGGTAGGCAGAGGGAACCTAGTGTTAAGACACTCCGTTCCCCACTTTCCGCCGAATTGAGGCATAGCGTGCTGAGTAGCGGAACTCAACGCCGCGCTTTGCCTTGTTACCAAGCCCAGATAATTAAAATACTAAATTTTTACATTTTCTGGAGTGGGAATCGAATCTACAACCTGTTTTACTGCCGCACGCTTCTGATTTTGCGTTTACAGTCGCACGCTTGTGCCTCTGTGCCGTTTTTTTAAATATTGTTTAATCTTTAAAAACTAAAAAAATACTCACAATGGAATTACAGCCAAAGAAAGATATTAATAATATTTTTAACCACATTGTTAACAAATATTCTTCGCGGTATCCAGTAAAGAACTAAACAAGCAAATTATTTTGGAGGCCAGTACACTCTGACCCTGTTATCTTTAACTTAAAAACATTGATATGGCTAATATGTAACTTATCTGTATATAAAGAAATAATTCTGTGTACAAAAAATATTAAGGTACATATACAAATTTGAAATCTCAATTCATATATTATACATTGAATTCAATTTTCTAATTTGTAACATTCCCAGTTTTTTACAGATCCAAGAACAGATCCAGAGAGTCCAGATGAAATCGGCATCTATTCGAGAGCTTAGTCCGAATAGTGTTCCACTGCGCCACGATGGTGAAAGTTGAAATTAATAATTTTATTTTTGAAGCTATGCGACTTTGCTAAGACATAATTTATACATGTATGTATGTTATTTATATATTTTTAATCGACTTCCATAAAAGGAAAAGGTTTTCAATTCGACTGTATTTATTTTTATGCGTAATACCGGGCATATTTTTTACTGGGTAACCCTAATTCTGATGATTCTTTTTTTTAAATGACAGCTAGTGCTTCCTGATATTTTCCATTTGAAACTTAGTTAAAGATTTGGTGGTAGGAGGTTCGTCCTCCGTCTGGCTCGCGACCACTATCATGTCAAAGACAGACCGCCAAATATCTTATGATAATGTTCAGTTCGATAGCATGTAAGCCAGGTTTTCCCACATTCCCACCATCTTTCCAAAAATATTGGTGGTTCCGAGGGCGAACAACGGAATACCAATGTCTCACTCTTCCATCTGTTCCTCTGGGTTGGCAACGCATCTACAACATCTCTGGTGTTGTATGGGTGTTCATGGGCAGGTATCCACTTACCATCAGGTGGTCTTCTGCTCGTTTCGCCGTTATCCATAAAAAAAAAAAAAAAAAAAACAGTTAAAGATCTCATGAATAGTTTTTGAGTTATTCAGAATAATAATGTGTTACTTTTAGTGTATTTCATTTGAAGGCAGTTTTCTTTTTTTTATTAAAATCTTTACATTTAGCGCCTATTTACCATAGCTGAGCAAAATTATCATTTGGCGGTGTTTGAACGCTAGTCCATAAACTGAGCTCTGAACGTCTTATAAGTGTTAAGTAATGCCTCAAGTTTTAATAATGGCAATGTAAAAATAATTCCTTCCTTCCTTCCTAACTTCACGCTTTATCCCTAGCGGGGTAGTCAGAGAGAAAGGAGCGCCAAACGCTACGGTCCCTGCATACCTCTTTCGCCTCGTCCACAGTCATTAACCTCTTCATACATGTCCTCAATAAAAATAATTCAGATTTAATATTTAGTATTTTCATTTCCTCGCTCTGATAAGAAGGCGCGGCGTTGAGTTCCGCCACTCAGCACGTAACACCTCAATTTGGCGGAACTTGGGGAACGGAAATGTTAAGAAAACAGAGTGTCTTAATACTAGGTTCTCTGGTTCCCTCTGCTTACCCTGCTATATGCGGAATATAGCGTGAGGGCAAAAAAAAACACTATATAGTCACTAATAAGTACTTCGTTGCGGAACTCTAAAAGGAAATTGACCCGCTAGTTAACAAGGAGAGAGGAATTAGATTTTAAGTTGTTGGTTTTTCCTTAAGTAAAACAAAAAGTAACTACCAAGCAACCTTTCTTAGCTAAGTGTAGCATTCTTTTGTAATTTTCAGGATAATCTTTATTTATTTTTTTATCGATTTCAAAAAAAAAAAAAAGAGGTTCTCAATTCGACTGTTTTTTTATGTGTATTACCGCATAATTTCTTACTCGATGAACCAGTTTTGATATTTCCTTTAATATGATAGTTAGTTCTTTTGATGTGGACCCATTTTTGTTAGTTTTTGAGTTATTTGTAATAATTGTACCTTTTAGTGCATTTTCTTTGAAGTCAGTTTTCTTTCTATGTTAAAAACTTAATTAATTAATATCCATTCCGATGATATCCTGCCCATTTAAATATTTCTTTAAATTATTTTTATAAATGGGCAGGTCATTTTATCAGAAGTAAAACAAATGGACAAAAGAGAATGGTGTCGTATTGAGGGGAAGAAAAAGAGAGGAAGACTGCCGAAAACAGGTCTTGATAGTCAAACGCTGTTCCAGGATTAGCATAGTGGCATCAGACAGTAAAAACGATAGGTTGTGGATTCGATTTATACTTGAAGGAAATATAACCATATATATAAATGATTTTTATCTTCTTGCTGTGATAACCACCTGCGTGGTGTTGAGATCCGCATTTTCAAAGCGTGATACAACAAGATATTGGTCTCGAACTGATTACCCTGCTAGTTGTGTTAATATTTGAAGTTGCTAACAATTATCCTAGTAAAACAATTTTCATGGTATCTCTTCTCAAGACTTTAGTTGCAGAACATCTTTAAAGGTCCGTAACTTTCAGAGTTATAAACAATGTTGAGTTGGTCCTACCCTCTTCCCTCTATCACCCTTTCCGGTTCACTTGTTCATAATTATCTTTTAACATCTATTCATATTTAGGCATTTCTTGAAGTGAAAACGAGAGATAAGAAAAATTTTACAGAAAAAACAAAAACTGAATAAAATTCAAGATTATTACGAATAACTCAAGAACTACTTGTCATATATTAGTTAAATTTAAATGGGATCATATTAAAAGCATAAAAAAAATTAAATTAATAAATCCGTATCCGTAGCAGTATCCCCAGCAGGCTATAGCAGGGTAGGCAGAGGGAACCTAGTGTTAAGACACTCCGTTCCCCACTTTCCACCGAATTAAGGTATTGCGTGCTGAGTGGCAGAACTCAACGCTGCGAAAAAAAATATTGGCTAAATGTTATATTTAAATTATAATTTTTGCACTCTGGTGATACAAAACGTTGAGTTTAGCTATTTAACAAGCATTATCTCGAGTTTCGCACAGGCACAGGCGTGCAACTGTAAACGTGACAGGTTGTGGGTTCGATTTCCTCTTCAGATAATGTAGTATTTCCATTTTCTGGGTTTGGTAACAATGCAAAGCGCAGTGTTGAATTCCGCCACTCAGCAAGCAATGCCTTTAATTCGGCGGAAAGTGGGGAACGCAATTGTTTTAAGAGAACGGAGTGTCTTAACACTAGGTTCTCAGGTTCCCTCCACCCACCCTGCTATATGCGGGATACAGCGTGAAATTAAAAAATAAATAAATAAAGTCTCAAGTTAGAGAAAACAGAGTGTCTAATCTCTCCTACAGCTTATACGGGATAAAGCGTGAAGTTGTATTCCCTATATATCTCTATTAGAAGCTGGATATCTGCAATGCTGCAACACGTAGAATAAATTTAGCTAGGTCGCATTCGTTGCCAAAACTATCTCAATTTTAAATTGATATCTTTATGAAGAATCGGGGAAATTCTCAAAATTCATTCCAGCGTATGATTGTTCTTATATATCTAAAGTGCAGAAAATTGATTTGGACTATTTCTGGTGAAAACAGCTTCAAATTTTATTTGGAATTTTTAATATGATATACAGCTTACACATAGCTAGGTAGAGAGGGAACCTAGTGTCTAGACCAGAGGTCCAGGACCAGACCAGAGGTCCAGGACCAGAGGAACTTTATTCCGTCGTAGACCCCTTGTGATGTTTTTCAGTTTTAGATAGACCCCCTGCTTTTCAGACCCCCTACTTTCATTGACCTTGAAAGACTTAAATTTTTATTTTTTTAATTTTATTTTGATTTTTGATTAAAAAAAAAACAACAATACAGTTTTACACATTTATTAATTGAATTTAAATCAAAATATAGTGTATAGTAACTATTACATGAAAAAAAACTAAGCAAGAAATAATTTATTTAATAAGAGAGATGAACTTGATTGCTTGATAATAAATTATCAATGATATTTATAATATTATATTTATTTATTTCTTTTAATGCCAAAACTATAACTATTACTTTTTTTGCATTTTTCTTGCCATTGACCCTATTTTCATTTCATAGACCCCCAGTTTTTTTTGTCGTCCATGTAGACCCCTTACAGTTGTTCATCGATCCCTGGGGGTCGATATAGACCACTATGGGAATCACTAGACCAGTGATCCTCTCCGTTTTCCATATGAACTCAAGATATTACGTGTGGAATAGTAGAACTCAACAATACCAGAGCGGAGAAATAAAAATAAAATGCGCTAATCAGTAAAATTATTATTTTTTTTAGCTTCACGTTGCTTACGTAGCATCCCACATATAGCAGGGTAAGTAGAGGGAACCAGAGAACCTAGTGTTAAGACACTCCGTTCTCTTTTAACATTTCCGTTCCCCAATTGAGGCATTGTTAACTGAGTGGCAGAACTTAACGTCGCGCTTTGCCCTGTTACTAGAGAGAGGAAATGAAAATACTAAATATTATTGAATATTTTCATTTCCTGAAGTGGGAATCTAATCGACTTTAGAATTGTAAACCATTGTCGAATATAAAAAAAAAAAAAAATAGTCCCGCTGAGTTTCTTGCGCCGGTTCTTCTCAGGTCTGAGGCATTAAATTTAGTGAACCGGTGGTAAATTATTTGACGTTCAAAAAATTAAGCTTGTAACTTCTTATTTTGAATAAAATTATTTGACTTTGACTTTGACTTTGACTTTGACAAAAACTTGACATCCTATACCATGAATTAATATAATATTTTTGTCCAGGTCGGACCTACATATACCGGCTTACCTTCATATATCGGCTTATCTTTATAAAAATGTTCTCCCTTTACCATTACTAACTATCACATAAAAAAGATTAATCAAAATTAACTCACTCAGTAAAAAGTGATACATACATTTTACACATAAAAAAATACAGTAGAATTGAGAAGCTCCTTTTCAAAATCGGTTAAAAAGGGCAAAGATTATGGAATTTCCTAATAGTAGAGCAAGTCGAATCTTGTTACATGTAATTACTTTTATACTTGAGTCAGATGGTAATAACGGATGATGTGATTGTTAAAGTAAATTTAATTGTCTACTTGAAAATATTTTAAAATTTGAAATGTATGGAGATTTTAATATGCTACTCCCCACTTTGCAACGCCTGTCGCGGCGCAGAGGCACAAGCGTGATACTGTAAACGCGACAGGTTTTGGGTTCGATTCCCACTCCAGGAAATGGAATTTTTCATTTCCTGGATTTGGTAACTAGGCAAAGCGCGGCGTTGAGTTCCGCAACTCACCACGCAATGACTCAATTCGGCGGAAAGTAGGGAACGAAGTGTCTTAACACTAGTTTAGAGAAGGTAGATGTTAAATTAAATAATATACGTGCTCATAATAGACGACTCGTACATACATACATAGCTTCACGCTGTATCCCGCATATAGCAAGGTAGGCAGAGGGAACCAGTGAACCTAGTGTTAAGACACTCCGTTCCCCACTAGCTAGCATGATGATGATTAATTTCATATAAAATTAATAACCTGTCGTGTACATACCGATGATATATATACATAATCATGGTATCCATCAGTTATATTAGATTTAGATTCCTCCAATTCCTAACATTAATTAGCGTACATCCTATAATGCAATTATATGCTGATGCATTTCATTATCCTATGACTATAACTTACTATGGGATAGCATCCGATAACAAACGCGACTGGTTGTGGGTTCGATTCCCACACGGGAAATGAATATATTTTTATATTATTTTCGTTTCTCCACTCTGGTGAGACAGAGTGCGGCGTTAAGTTCCGCCACTTATCAGTGTCAGTGTTCTCAGACTAAGATTATAAGTATGACAACCAATTCAATCTCTAGTTTTTTATAATATTTTTGTATATATATTATATATAATATATATAAATATATTTTTGTATATATATTATATATAATATATACAAATATATATATTTGTATGAATCAGTGGCGAGGTGTCCATACAAAACGATTCCCACCGGCTTACCTAACTTAAAAAAAAGCTGACCAGTAAAATATGGAGCCCCAAAACACAAAGTCAAACAAGGTGTGAGTGCTAAAGCAAAAAAGTCATCAAATAAAAGACATCTTACAGACCTAAAAAAAAGTTCATCGCCAAAATTGTATACCTTGACATCCAATACCGACTTCCCTAAATATACTGGCTTCCCTAAAAATTACCGGCTTCCCTAAATATATTTCGGCTTCCCTTAATTTACCGGCTTGCCTAACTAAAATTTTCACCCCTCGCCACTGATATGTATGTATTTAAATGATGTTCATATATACTTATATATTATAAATATCTATTTTTGTATTACCGTTCGTTCTTTTTTGTCTTTTTTATTACTTTTTCTATTGTACTGCATTCCCGCTTGTTACTTACTCATCCACCTCCTGCGGTAGACAGTAAGAGTATCTAAGAGATGGATTTATCTCTAAGAGTATCTCTCTTAGAGATAAATCCATCTTTGAAAACTGAAAATTGTATTTATTGTTGTTTCTAATGTATTTTTTACGCGCAATACAGAATACCCTCTCTGACTACGATGAACCGATGACTTTGTGAGAACGATGGGCCGACAAAGAGCTTGAGATGGTGACTGGATGTCCAACGAGGAGAAAAAAAAAAACAATTAAGTAGTTCTATTTAAGTATGCTGCAAATGTAATAAAAATATTAAAAAAAAAACAAAAGGCACGGGCAAGTGTGAGCCCGTGGATGTAATTTAATTCATAAAAAGAATTAAAAATCAGGAGATCTATATCTAACAATGGGTGATCAATGATTGAGAAAGAACAAAAAGAAGGAAATATTGCCGTTAAGAGGCCATCGTGGCGCAGGATCTGGCTGTCAAAGCAAGTGATTGTGAGTTCAATCCATTCGGGGGAATCGTTATGTTTAAATTATTATTATTTTCCTGTTCTAATGAGACAAAGCACAGTATTCAAACGCCACTGAACATGCAATGTCTCGATTTTAGATAGAAAATAGAGAGAGAACGCAGTGTCTTGACACTATTTTCCCTCTAAATTACAAACAATGATTTTACGATATAAGAATCGACCCCATGACCATGTTCAGGGATCATCAATTTCGCTTTTCCACTGCGCCACACGAGGCTCGCTATTGTTTTAATTCAAATAGAATTTTGAGCCAATTCCGAGCTGCATTGCCACAGTGCGGTTTAGAGAACTCTCTGTACAATAGTTTAGTTTTAATAGTTATTTCAGTCGGTGAAATTTTAAAACTACCATATAAATGAAGTGTAAATTTGTATTCGGCTTGGTTGAATGCGGTTTAGCTTTTATATAGATTTAACTAACTTTTAGCTGTATTTTATTTCGCTACATACATACATAGCTTCACGCTGTATCCCGCATATAGCAGGGTAGGCAGAGGGAACCTAGTGTTAAGACACTCCGTTCCCCACTTACCGCCGAATTGAGGCATTGCGTGCTGTGTGGCGGAACTCAACGCCGCGCTTTGCCTTGTTACTAAACCCAGGAAATGAAAAATTCCATATCCTGGAGTGGCAATCGAACCGACAACCTGTCGCGTTTACAGTTGCACGCTAGTGCCTTTGTTACTTTGTTTTGGTTTTAACGAATAATGCCTCATTTTATTTTAGGCCATCGTGACTTAGTGGGATAGTGTCTCTGTAAAAGCGATTAGTTGTGGATTCGATTTCAACTCGGAGTAAATTAAAAAAGTAGCATATTAAAACCCCGCTACATTCCATTTTAAATGTTTTTCAAGTAAAAAAATAAAGTTACTTTAACAATCACATCATCTGCTACTACCGTCTGACTCGACCCTCCATTAACTTAAGGATAAAAGTTTGCCAGTAATTAAATGTAACAAGATTCGACTTGCTCAACTATTACGAAATTCCACAATCTTTGCCCTTTTAATCGACTTCTAAAATCAGGTTATTATTTGTAATGTATTTTTATGCGTGTTATCGCAGAACTTTTTACTGGGTAAACCAATTTTGATTATCTATATATAAATTCATGAAGCAAAAACTTTATACCCCTTTTTACGAAAGTTACGCGGACGGAGGAGCATGAAACTTGGCACACTTATAGTTTATATAGAGAAGGAGTGCAGAATGATAATATCTTTTTAAAATAACGCATAAAAATATATTAAAATAATAAGAAAAATATTACACATACTACCATGGTTTGACATCCATGTTTATATAAAGTGACATGTACGTTGGTTGGCAACGCGTAATTAACGCGTCATGGGGGACACTAGTATAAAAAAAAAGAATTAATAAATTTAAATAGGACCACGTCAGGAGTACTAGCTACTACTAGTGCTTTTGATGGTGGTCCGGTTGGAATTAGGCGGCTATCGTGGCACAGTGTTTGACTGTAACAAGATTGCTCATGGGTTCGATTTCCACACAGGAAATAAAATATGTTTGTTGTTTTATTTTTGCTTACAGCTTCACACGTTATTCGCAAAGTGAAGTAGTTAGAGAGAGCATAATGTGCAGATACTCTGTTATAAATTTTCCGTACGATATCGAGATATTATTATATTAAATATATTTAATAGCGGATCTTAACACCGTGCCATTTATCTATTATGTTATATTTACTACAAGTCCAGTATCCATTTGTATATAATATGCCAGTGATATATGAAAATAATTGAAATATAATTTTTCCCCTGAGGATTAAGAAAGGATAAGGCAAACGAGCGATGTATCTAATGAAAAATGATCACTGGCGCCCACGACCCCGTATAACATCAGAGGAGCTACAGGCCTGTTGCCGGCCTTTAAGGTGTAGGTAGACGTGCTTTTTGAAGGTTACGCTATCACAGGGCTTTTCACAATTGTGTGGCACGTGGAAAAAGACCTACAAAACCGCACAGTAATAGATTGTCACGTATCCAGATCTTGTTGATGATATTTAAGTTTGTGACGTACTGTATGGTAAAATAATTCTGGGATAGAAATCAGGTTAAGCAGTTCTCTAGAACGTTTTTCATGATATATGCGATAGAACGCGCAACGAAGAAACGTCTATGCATCGCCAAAGTGTCAAGCCTTTCACAGACTATTGGGTCTTAAACGACTCGAACGGCTCTGAGGTGCATGCGATCAAGTGGTTCAATCTGATACTGGTGTGCACCAGCCCTGAAATGAAAACAGCTCTAGAGTGGGGATCAAACCACATATCATCCCACTGCGCCAGGATGGCCACGAAAAAAGTTGAAGGAAATTTGTTAAAAATATATCAAACGAAATTCGAACTTGCTCATATTAGATATTCCCAACTGTTCCACAAAGCTACAACGGTATAAAATCGCTAAGATCATTAGAAGACCCATTTTAAAGTATTTCCCCACATTCAAAATTGTTTACGTACCTATCTACGAACCACAGGCGACGCAAAGCAGACCCTCATCAAAAACTCATTCGTGACTGGTTGGGTTGTTTATCGCCACTGCCTCAGTGTAACGGTTAAATATCCATCGCCACTACTGTAGTTACGTATTATTTCTTGCTAGTTATAGACACAGAGGGAGCTCAGTGTCGAGGTATTCTGTTTTCCATTTTTTACCGAGCGTGTAGTGACGAAACTCTACGCCACGTTATGTGTTAATATTCGCAAGGTTAGTGTTAATTTCTAGGGTAGCTCCACGCTTCGCTTTTTCATGTATTACGGGGTAGATGGAGATAGCTTAGAGTTAAGATATTCCGTTCTCTTGTTTTCGTTTCGATTGCATGTTTAGTGCCGAAACTCGCTGTGCTATGTTTTAGCAGATCTATTTATAAAATAGTTATAAATTGTAGCCTATACATTATTCTAATGTATAAGCTATGTTACTTTAAAGTTTCATCTAAATCCCTTCAGTAGTTTTTGCGAGAAAGAGTAAGAAAACAAAACAAGCAGCTTCACGCTTTATCCTGCATAGCAGGTTAGTTAAAGAGAACCTAGTGTCAAAACACTCCATTCAATGCTTTCTGTCTGAGTTAGAGACATTTTGTGAAGTGACGGAACTCAACGCCGCGCCCTATCTTGCCCAAATATATTTTATAAATATAATCATAATGAGCTTTTTGATTTTCACGATTATTACACATATTAAATGAAACTATTTTAACCCGTTTAATCCCGTATATTTTAGCATTCTAGGACTAGAACTCTAGGTCTACCTGTAACCATGGACTACTGTAAAGTGTTCGAAATGTTTGGTTTCCAAAATGTATATTCGAATAATAAAATATACGCGATTAATCTGGTTAAAATAATTTCTTCTTTTTTTTTTTAACTTCACGCCGTATCCCGCAGGGTAGCAGGGTAAGAGCCTATGAACCTAGTGTTAAGACACTCCGTTCTTTTTCAACAATTCCGTTCCCCACTTTCCGCCAGATTGAGGCATTGCGTGTTGTACACAAAGTTTCTCATAATATAACAACACATTGTATGACCAATAATAAATTAGTAACTGTATCGGCTAATAATAAATACGAAAAGCGCACCAGGGCATACATAGTTCCTCACTTAATAAATAGCTTAGAATATACTCGTAATATAAGATCGAAGATTACTTATATGAATATTAAGCAATTGTTGAAAAAATATTATATAGATGCTATATAATAAATAAGGACGAATATGGCACTCGAGATAAACCTGAGTGGATTTTTGTAGTGTTATTAGTTATAAAATAATATTTGTAAGTTTATCAAATAAAAAAAAAGTTAAAATGGTTTCATTTAAAATATAATCTCATTTTTCTCTGAACCCCATAACCAAACTTTTTACAGTCAGTCGTTCTTACCACTTCACTACGATGACACTCTAAAGAATAAAAGCATCTCAACTATGCCATTTATATTTTCACGCTGTATCCGCACACTTAGCAGGGTAGGCAGAGGAACCAGAAGAACCTAGTGTTAAGAAACTCCGTTCTCTTTTCAACAAATCCGTTCCTCACTTCCGCCAGATTGAGGCATTATGAGGTGGCCGGAACTCAACGCCGCGCTTAGCCTTGTTACCAAACCCAAGAATTGAAAATACTAAATTTTACTTGTATCTTAAAACTATGGTGAGATCCTCACCGACAGATTTTTTTTTTTTTACTCAATTGTTATGTAAATTTATGACCAGGTTAGCGACATTTATCAAGCCGTACGTTTTTACTTTTTTCTCATATCCCTTTTATATTAGCAGTATTATTTATATAACTATGTATATATAGAAGCTGATGGAACTCTTTATAACCCATACAATGGTGACCGCTAGTTAAGCCAACATTTGCGGTGAGGGCGCCGTAATGAGGTAGGAAAGTTATCAATGCTTATTAGAAATGAGCTAAGGTTCATTAAACGTTCACAATGTTGTTTTGTTTCTTTTGTTTTTTGCCTAAATATAACGACAAACGGAGTGACTAGACTCTCTCTCTTTACTATGTTATGAGGAAAAAAAGTGAAGCCTTTATGTTTTATTCTTTTTTAGCTTCACGCTGTATCCTGCACATAGCAAGGCAGAACCTGAGAACCTAGTATTAATACACTCTCTCGTTCTCTGTTAACATTTCCGTTCTATACTGTCTGCCGAATTTAGGCATTGCGTGCTGAGTGGCGGAACTCAACTTGTGCCTCTACGCCACGATAAGTGTTTGTGTTCAAGTGTAGGTTCATATACATATTTTTTATAGACTGACAAGATATTGTATGAAAAAACATAGTTGAACCTTTATTTTTGGAATCGGTTAATAAGTATATATATCGTAGTAGGGGTACCAAAAAAGAAGAAGGTCAGATCGACAGGCGGGTCGCTAACGACCGCGTCGATTTATGTCCTCATTGGCAGCGGAATTAAAATTGAAAACTGTTCATTTAAAGCACAGCTTGGAAATATGAGTTTTTTTATATAATATTCCATGTTTTTAAAGCTTTTTATATTTTTTATGGCTATCTTGACGCAGTTAGACAGTATATGACTGTAAATGCAATGGTTGAGAGAAATTATTATATCGCACGATTATACGCCTGTCGTGCCACAGAGGCACAAGCGTGTGATTGTAAATGCGATAAGTTGTGGATTCGATTTCCTCTCTAGGAAATTGAATTTTTCATTTCCTGGGTTTGGTAACAAGGCAAAGCGCGGCGTTGAGTTCCGCCACTCAGCACGCAATGCCATAATTCCGCGGAAAGTGGGGAACGGAGTGTCTTAACACTAGGTTCCTTATGCCTACCCTGCTATGTGCGGGATACAGCGTCAAGTTAAAAAAAAAAACGAATAAATTGTAAAGGACTCTATTCGAAAAGGTTATTGAGTTGAAACATTATATATTTGACGGCTATCTGGTGACTCGATGTATGAATATTTTAGCGTCCAATCAAATATCATATATGGGACAGTATAATTTATTTTTAAGGCAACTTTTACAATTTTCATAGAGGAAAATAATTTTATAAAGATAAAACATATTTTCTACTTCGCAGGGTGTAAGGTTATTGCAGGATAAAGTGACGAGACTCTCTGCTCTGTACTTTCTACATATTGTTTAACATCAATTGTTCGATGGAACGAATGTTTTACATTACTTAAGGGAAAATACTTTAAAGAAGCTGAAATATTAAGATTTTAAAATTCTTTTTAAAATCTTAATATCGACTTTCTAATCGATTTCATATAAAATGCACAAAAAAATGTATGAAGAGGTTAATTACTGTGGACGAGGCGAAAGAGGTATGCAGGAACCGTAGCGTTTGGCGCTCCGTTCTTTCTGACTACCCCTACTAGGTAGGTGCACTAAAAATAACTTAGTTTGTTAGGTGGTAGGAGGTTCGTCCTCCGACTGGCTCGCGACCACTATCATGTCAAAGACGAACCGCCAAATATCTAATGATGTGTTCCGGTTCGATGGCATGTAAGCCAGATTTTTATTATAATAAAAATGTAGGTTTTCCCCTTTCCCACCCATCCTTTCCCCAAAATGTGGTGGTTCTGATAGTGGACTAC
>JAKGSA010001898.1:7828-32273 GCA_033558755.1 Philaethria dido | reverse complement strand
TAAAACTGATTTATTATAGTAATAATAGTAAGCTCAATTTAAAACAACACTTCTTATAAAGTTTAAAATATCATATAAATTTTATACAAAAGAAAGTATCTTTAGTGCCATTACTTTTGGCAACATTTAAGAACATTGTCTTTACTTTTATTGTCGCTTTAGTCTCTAATAGTTTAAAATTATTCATTATAATTCTCCGAAATCACAATATCTCTAAAATAGAACAAAAATAGATACCTAATTCGAATATTTTGTTTCTAGGTTCTTTCTCCTGCATAAAACGTATAGAATTAAAAAAAAAAATAGCGTAATCTACTTCTAAGTTTTTTCTTTTTTTTTATCTTCACGTTGTATCCCGCATATAGCAGCGTAGGCAAAGAGAACCAGCAAGCCTAGTATTAAGACACTCCGTTCTCTTTTAACTTAAATAATATTTAACAATATATTTATCAAAGAAAATGTTGACCACACATGTAATCCTAGATCTGAGTGCGTGTGATAGTTGCGTGCGCGCATATTTATTGCTATCCAGACATCGGGACTTCCAATTGTCGCGGCGCGGGCGGGCCGTGCTACCCTTACTTACGTTATTGAGGTAAAATTATTTTAATATTATATATTTATTAAATTTGAATACTTAATTTAATTTAATTTAATATACTGCTAATATTATTAATGCGAAAGAATGTGTGATTTTTAAACCTTTTATATAAAAACTATTGAACTCTATATCATAAAATCTAGATGAAATTTTACAACAATATAGTTACATGGGTTAAATTATATATATTTTTTTGTATAATTTATGAATGCTACCATAATTTAATATCATAATAAAATGGTATAATTAATTACGTATCTCATCCGTTTTTGCGAGGTGTATAATAACACATAATGATTTCTTTCAATTCTTTCAGTATATTTATTTATGGATAATTTTATGAATGACGAATATGTACCAAAGAATAATAATGACGAACGGTATGAAAGAAATTAGTTATAGATAAATTTCTTATCAAAACTTAAGTAATGGTCAATTGCATAAACAATAAATGTTGTATAAATTTTATTTATTTTGTATTAAATTTCAATTGAATAAAATCTATAGCAATGTGATATATATTTTTTAAAACAAAAATATATAGATGTTGCAACTAGTCTTTGAGTTGTTCGTAATAATCTTAATTTTTAGTGCCTTTTATTTGACGTCGGTTTTCTTTTTTTGGTAAAATTTTAGGCCTAAAATATGTAATATAAATTAGTATCACATTATCGCCGATAAATTTCACACATATTTTAGATTATTTTTGGTGGTAGGAGGTTCGTCCTCCGTCTGGCTCGCGACCACTATCATGTCAAAGACGAACCGCCAAATATCTTATGATGTGTTCCGGTTCGATGGCATGTAAGCCAGGTTTTCCCCTTTCCCACCCATCCTTTCCCCAAAATGTAGTGGTTCCGATAGCGGACTACTACATTGTCCTCCCCTTCCATCTGTATCCTCTAGGTTGGCAACGCATCTACAACGCCTCTGGTGTTGTAGATGTTCATGGGCGAAGGTAACCACTTACCATCAGGTGGTCCTTCTGCTCGTTTGCCATAAGTTATCCATAAAAAAAAAAAAAAAAAATATTGTAATATATTTATAATAATTTTCAAGAAGATAAGTTTTTTTAAAGAATTTACACTAGTGGCTTATTTTAAATCAAAATTTGTTTAGACAAATTTCGTGGGACGACAAAATGGTGCCTGACTGAAAAGGCAATTGATTATGGTATCGATTTCCATTCAGGGGATTGATTTTTATTTAAATTACTTTTACTTCGGCGTTAAGTTCCGTCACTCAGCCCGCAATGCCTCAATTCGGCGGAAAATGGGGAACGGAGTGTCTTAACACTAGGTTCCCTCTGCCTACCCTGCTATATGCGGGATACAGCGTGAAGCTATGTATCCGCTCTGATAATACAATGCACGGCGTTGAAATCTGCAATTCATCATGCAATGTCTGGAATTCAGACGGAAAATGGACAACGGAGTGTCTAGACAGTAAGTTCCCTTGACTACCGTAATATGCGGAATAAAATGCAAAGAAAAAAAAATAACTTCACTCAAACCACGTGACCTGACAACAACTATATATCAATAGTAAAAGTCAGAACAATTTAAAAAGGTTAACTAGCCAAAACTAAAACGAAAAGTAAGCGAGGATTCCATAGCAATTGATCATAGACAAAATGGACACTGCCAAAACTAATTACTAAGGCGCCAACTGCTGTCTGTTTTTATTTAGATAGATGTTTTGTATATATAAAAGGGTTAGTAGGACACGTTCATAGGGTGTAATGGTAGACACGTTAATGTACTTTAATTGACTGTTACAATTTGTCTTAGACGTCCTAATTTGATCTGTTGAATGCCTGAAATAGTCGTGATTGAAATAGGTTGTAGTTATTTTAATTGTTCTATGTTGTGTTTTGTGGTATACTCATTTTAAACTCGCTTTTTTAGCTTGTTATGTGTGTATGTAGCTGATAATTTGAATGTGATTTCGACCTAAGTTAAAATGTCGGATTTATTTGAATTTTAAATACATATATATTAAAAAGGTAACAGTTTTTAAAAAATACGTTTTCATGAAAAAGAAAAAAATATAGTAAAAATTACGCTTCGAAAAAATGTTTTTATACTTTTCAGTTCGTTTCTCCCTAAAGCGTGTTTAGTTTTTTATAATGTTTTTTTTTAGAAGGAATAATGATTGATTGTGGGTTCGATTTCCCCTCGGAGAAATTATTATATTTAAATTATTGTCATTTTTTCACTCTGGTAAACAAATCGCAACGTTGAGTTTTGCGATTAAACACGCAATGTCTCGAATTTCTTCTTCGAATTCGAACGGAGTGTCTTGACACTAGGTTCTCTCTGAGAAGCTTGTTATGTGGGATTAGACGTAATATTATATATTCTTTAATAATTACTTTAACAGGCAGCATGTGGCAAGCAGGAGTCGCTTGTCTAGCGTTGCTGGTGTTGCCGGTAACGGGTAAAGACCTAGAGTTTAGGGAGGAACTGCCGCAAGAACAAGAGCCTGATCTCAACTATGATGACTATAATCCATTCGGGGATGACGATAATGGTAAAAACATATTTTTTAAAATTTTATAGTAACTTTGTATATTGTTGTTATTATCCGACCGAATTAAAGTTTTTTATATATTATGTGTGTTACCGCATAACCTTTTAATGGGTGGACCAATTTCAATAATTCCTTTTTTTAAATGAGAGCTACTTCTTCTGTGGACTTCTAATGTATTCCCATTTAAATTTAGTTCAGATCTGACAAGTAGTTTCTGAGTTATTCATAATAATTGTATTTTTAATGCATTATTTTTGTAGTCGGTTTCCTTTTTTTGTTAAAATCTCAATTAATTCGAAAATAAAGTAATTACTATTTTTATGGTAATAAAAATTCTACTATAAAAAAATATATGGGTGTCAAATTAAAAAGTTAAGATTATTATCTTAATTCAATTACGATACTTATCAGTCTGGGAAAGTATTTATAAATAAAAAAAAAACAAATAAGTATCAACATAAAAAATTGTATTTTAGTAAATTGTTATTATGATCTTTTTTATGGTTTATTAAATAATAATAAAAACATAATACAATAAACTAATTTGAAACTAAAAATAAAATGCAAATTTTGTATTATTCCTTTCCAACATCCTAAATTTTTGCCAAATCGTCAAATTTTGTCATAATTTATATGAAACTTGTCTAACTTGTTTCCGATCTTGAACCTTCCATCGGTTTATTTGTTTACTTTAAGCGTTCTTTTATAAATTAATAGAAGTGTGATTCATTTTTAAGATGTTTTTTACTAAATTATTCTATTTTATTATACTTACAGCGATAAACGCCGAACGTGATTTTAGGGGTTCTACTACGGGTAAGTTAATATATATATAAAATTTTAACAAAAAATATACACTAAAATATACAATAGTTACGAATAACTCCAAAACCATTCGTCACATCTTAACTGAATTTAAACAGGACCATATCAAAAACACTATCTATCATATAAAAAAAGAACCATTAAAATTATTTTACCTAGTAAAAAGTTATGCTTTAACATACATAAAAAAGTACAATTGAATGGATCACCTCCTCCTTTTTTGAAGTCGGTTAATAATAATATACATTTATTAGATCCTATCTATCTATCTATCATGGCAACCGCAGCACAGTAGAATAGCATCTGATTGTTTTATTGTTTTATAAATGTCTTTATTGATCAAAAATACATATAAAACAATACATTTTTTTTAAGTAATATGTTAATGAATATAAAAATACTATACCAGGTTCTTAAGCCTTTTTTTAGACGTCTTTGCGCCTCCAAAAGTTTAAAGTGTGTAAATAACTCACAAAAAAAGTGTGATTTTTAATAAAGGAGCCACTTAAAACAAACAGTTTCGATATTATGATGAAAAAAATATGGTCGCAAATGACTGTAAACGCGATTGGTTGTGGGTTCGATTCCCACTCTGGGGAACGATTATATTTATATATATATTTAAATTGTCTTTATTTCTTATCTCTGGTGAGACAAAACGCGATGTAGAGTTCCGCCACTGAACAAGCGATGTCTAGAATCCCAACGGGAATTGTCGGACGGAGTGTCTTGACACTAGATTCTCTCTGATTACCTTGTTGCGTTATATTCAAATTTATATAAGTAACTGCTTAAATTATTCATGTTAATTTTTTGTATAAATAATTTTTGTATAAAAATAATTTTGACAAAAATTTGTTTCTTTTAGCAACTCCCGGTTTTAAAAGACCTCCTGTGCCAGTTATAAATAGAGGTGAGATTAATAACTTATATGCTCGGATAATATTTTATTAAGAAAAAAATATATAAATACAAATAAAAAAATCCTTATTATGCCTATTTGATTTATAATCCTCTTTATCAATATATTCACGCTTGGTATAAATATATTTATTTTGTTGAATAAATGAATTCAAATAATAATGAATTTATTATATAGTTAAAATGTATCTCTTAAAGCTCCTCTAAGTCAATGCGCGGATATGGGGCGTATGTTCAACGATGGGGAAACATGGAAAAGAGACAACTGCACTATATGCCAGTGTGCCAATAACCGGGTGAATTGTTCAGTGCTGCCTTCGTGTCTTTCATGTGAGAATGTTTATTTATTTAATTTTTTTTATGTATGTGTAAAAATATTTTAAATGATAATGCCACGACCGCACCCCTCTCCAAACTGGGCCCCTAGAGGACCCCCAGGCTATCGACGCGTTCGAGGCCTCCATCGCCGACACCTTGAAGGAAGCCCTCAGGGAGGCCCGCGAGCCACCACCCAACACCCGCCGGCTCCCGCCTCTGCCACGGAAGATAGCGGACCTCATTGCGCGCAAAAGGGCCACGCGCAGCGAGTGGCAGCGCACCCGCGACCCAGCCTTGAAAAAGAAACTCAACGCCCTCATCGAAAGGGTGAGAATGGAATTGTCAACTGCAGCTGCGGACGCCTGGGAGGACCGCATCCAGCAGGCCAGCGAAAACCAATCCTCGCTAACAAAGCTGTGTCGGCAGTTGACAAAATCCAAGGAACCGATCCGCCCACTCTATCGCCCGGACGGATCGCTTTCCTACGACGCCAAGGAGAGAGCTGAGATCTTCGCCGACCATCTGGCAATCCAATTCTCTCCCAACCCCAGTCAGTGCCCGGAAGAACACGCGGCCATCGAGGCCCGCGTGCGCCTGGAACTGGAGGCCCCTCAGCACCCGCTGCCACCACCGCCCTATGTGACCCCCAACCAATTAAAGAAGACCATCCGCACGCTGAAGCCCGGCCGGCCCCCGGACGAGACGAAATAACAAATGAAGTTCTGAACCACATCCCGCTCCGAACCATCGCGGCGATGACCAGGCTCTTCAACGCCATCCTACGCCAGGGATATTTCCCGCAGGCGTGGAGGGAGGGCCTGGCCATCATGATTCCAAAGCCCCGTAAGAACCCTCGCAGTCCAGATGGCTATCGACCCATCACGCTCCTCAGCGCGTTATCCAAGCTGTTCGAGAAGCTACTTCTTCCACCCGTCCTGGAGCACCTCGAACCGCGCCCCGAACAGTTTGGATTTCGCGGCGGCCACTCCACCACCCTGCAAGTAGCGAGGGTGGTCCACCACCTCACGGCCGCCTTGAACAAGAAGGAGAAAGCAGTCGCTGCCTTCCTGGACGTCGCCAAGGCGTTCGATCGGGTCTGGCATCCTGGACTGCTGTATAAGGTGATGACAGCCGGGACACCGCACCACATCCTGCGAGTCCTGGCGTCTTACCTGGACTATCGGACTTTTAGCGTGCGCGTGGAGGACGCCTTCTCCTCCAGCCGCCCCATTCTGGCAGGAGTACCGCAGGGGAGCATCCTTGCCCCCGTACTTTACGCTAGATACACTGACGATGTGCCTACCGAAGATGGGTCGATGCTCGCGCTTTATGCGGATGACATCGCACTCGTCAGTGTATCAATGAACGCCCACCACGCCGCCACCAAACTGCAGCGGAGCCTGGACGCTCTCCCTGCATGGTTGAAAAAGTGGAGGATGGCCCTAAACGTCACAAAGACCCAGGCAGTGATGTTTGGCGGCCGTAAGAAGCCACCACCACTCCAAGTAGACGGCCACAATGTCCCGTGGCAACCTAATGCCACATACCTAGGGGTCACGCTGGACCAGTTCTTAACCATGGTCCCCCAGGTGAAGAGCGCGTGCCAAAAGGCGAGAATAGCAAGCCACCACTTGGGACCTATTTGGAGATCCTCCCTACCACTGCGCACCAAGGCGGCGCTGTACAAGACATACGTCAGACCCCATCTGACGTATGCAGCACCGGCCTGGTACGCATTAGCCTCCGCAAATCAGAGGAACGCCCTGCAAGTCGTGCAGAACATCGCCCTCCGGCGCATTACCCAGGCTCATAGATACGTCAGGAACGCGACTATCTCCCGCGACCTGCGTATCGAGAGCTTGGAGGAATTCATCACACGGCTTGCAGTCAACCTATTCCAGCGAGCGGACATATCAGACCATCACCACATAAAAAACATCGCACCCTGGCATGCGCGTCCACCAGAGCACCGCCGTCTCCTGCCTACCAAGACCTCCTGCCCCCTCTGATCCCTGGGCTGCTGCTTGGTCGCGATCGCCTAGCTGGGCCTCACACGAGGAATCGTGGAGTCTCTCACCCGGCTGGGCTGATCGCCCGAGTGACATATGGCTCTTCCCCACTCCCCCTTACGACTACCATCCTTCCTCGGTTCCTAAGACCGGGAATTTATGGAAACAGAGGCCCTACAGAGGCCCTATGGGCCAGCCTTGATGACCCGCCCTTATTTATGGACGGAGAAGACACTCCATGGCCATAGGCCTAAGAGCCTGAAGCCATCACCCCTCCTCCCAGGGAGGAGGTGAACCCCTCAGAAATACTATCTATCATATAAAAATCGGTTTCACACAAAATTCATAACTAAAGTGCATTTCAATTAATAACCTCCTCCCTTGTTGGAAGATCAGTTAATATATTACAAGTGATTTTTTCTTTTAACTTCACGCTGTAACCCGCATATAGCAGGGTAGGTAGAGGAACCAGAGAGCCTGGTGTTAAGACACTCCATTCTCTTGTGAACAAAAGTGGGAACAATTCCGTTCCCCCACTTTCCATAGTGAGGCATTGCGTGTTGAGTGGCGGAACCCAACGCCGGGCTTTGCCTTGCAAACCCAAGAAATGAAAATACGACACATTTTTACATTTCCTGGAGTGGGAATCGAACCCACAACCTGTCGCGTTTGTTACAGTCGCACGCTTGTGCCTGCTCTGCACTACGACAGGCGTTAATTACATGTAATCTCTAACATAATCAAAACATTTAACCTCTACTAAATTTAATAAAACAATTTTTTTTTGTTTTCTATTTTTAGCTTCACGCTGTATCTCACATAACAAAGACAGAACAGACACAAAATATAGTGCTAAGACACTCCTTTCTTGTACCAATTTCCGTTCACACTGCCAGATTAATTATGGCGGAACTCTTGCCACGTCGTGCCTTGTTATCAGAGCGAGGAAATAAAATAGTAAATTTTCATTATTCGAAATATTTAATACTATATACATACATAGTTTCACGCTGTATCCTGCATGTATAGCAAGGTAGGCAGAGGGAACCTAGTGCTAAGACACTCCGTTCCCCACTTTCCGCCGAATTGAGCATTGCGCTGAGTGGCGATACTCAACGCCGCGGTTTGCCTTGTTACCAAACCCAGGAAATAAAAATCCATTTCCTAGAGTGAATCAGACCTAACCTGTCGCGTTTACAGTCACACGCGTGTGACTCTATACACATGACAGGTGTTATTTGTACTAAATGAATACAATTTTGGAATTAAAGGCAATTGTTTTTCTCCTAATGATGCTCATTTTGCACTATTGCTTAGAATATTGTTCGTGCACTCTCTACTTAATAATTAAAATTTTAACAAAAAAAGCAGGTAAAGCTACGTAAATTTTGACTGTGAATTTGCGAATGTGACCACATCCATACGCACAAGCTATGGTATAAAGAATAGAATAGGAGGAATAGAATAGAATAATCTTTATTGCACACACAATAAAATATAAAAGAATAGGAAACAATAATATGAACTCATGTGTCTGTATGCAAAGGCGGTCTTATTGCTTCAAGCAATCTCTTACAGACAACCTTCGTTAAGTATAGGGACAGTTGAGAAGAGGAAAAGGGAAAACGCTAGTGCAATTTAATTAAATAAAATAAAAATAATAATAATAATAAATAAATAAATAAATAAATATAATTATAGTAGGCTATATACCATATATAAATATGTATATATACTCACATATATAAGAATCATCAAAACTAGTTCATCTAGTAAAAGGTTATGCGGTAACACACATAAAAATACAGTCTAACCTCCTTCTTTTTGAAGTTAATCAATTAGTTAATGGTTAATCTGTAGCAGGCCTTTATCTTCCATTAAGAGGGGTTCTTGAATTTCTATATACTCAATATAAAAAAAAAATTAAATCATGATCATTATAATATTTGGCATTAAAAAAAATATAAAATTAACAAAATAGACTAATAACTAACAAAGAATAACGCTTTTTAACACTAAATCAATTTACTGTGTCATAATTTTTTTTATACTTACCAATACCCACCGTTTAGCTAGAAATAAAAAACTTTTTTATTGTTATTTTATATTTTTATTGACAATATTGCAAGTAATACTCTGACAGAATCAGAAACATTATATGTCAACTAAATGCATACTTCTTTTTGTCGTTTTTTTTAGCTTCACGCTGTATCCTGCACATAAAAGGGTAAGCAGATGGAACCTGGGAACCTAGTGCTAAGGCACTCCTTTGTTTTACAATACTCGTTCTCACTTTCCGCCGAATTGAGTGGCGGAACTCAACACCGCGCTTTGCCTTATTACCAGAGATTATAATTAATTAATACTAAATGAATACTTCTATATATAAATACGTGAAGCAAAAATTTTGGATCCCTTTTTACGAAGATTACGTGGACGGAGGAGCATGAAACTTGGCACACTTATAGTTTATATAGAGAAGGAGTGCAGAATGCTAATGATTTTTTTCAAATAACTAGATAATTAATTACACAGTCTACCATTTTTGACATCCATGTTTATACAAAGTGACATATACATTACTAAAGATAACGCGTTATTAACGCGTCAACGGGGACACTAGCTTCGATTACAATGCAATTCTTGTTCTAATACAGCTCATTTAGGATAATTGTTTAGAATATTGTTGCAACCTACAATAACGTTCCACTTCACGTAATGATATAAAGAATCGTTTTGTCGGCGCACCACCATTGAATACAGACCTACATACATTGAATGCTTTCCTCTGACCTCCTTCGCTTTATCTATAAAAATCGATATTCGGATAATACGATATTTCAACCGTTATTATCAGGGCATGAAGTTAGTCCTGAAATTTATTTTCAGTGAATCTTTAGTGTAATCGACTTCAAAAGAGGAGGAGTTTGTCTATTTGAGGCTTAGTCGTGGTAACTTTTTACTGGTTGAACCAATTTTGATGTTTCTTTTTTTATATGATAGCTAGTATTTCTGATGTGGTACCATTTTAATTTAGTTAAAATTTTACATGTAGTTTTTGAGTTATTCGTAATGATGTAAATAATTAATGCATTTTCTTTAAAGTCAGTTTTTTTTTATTTTTAAAATCTAAACTATTTTGCACTGTTTTGTCTAGATTTGATGGCAATAGAAAATTGTCGTAGCTTGAATATATTGTCCTTGAAAATAGTAGTTATTGAGTTATTCGTAATCGTTTTCTCTTTTAGAGCATTTTCTTTAAAGTCCATTTTCTTTTACTGTTAAAATCTTAACTATTTTGCACCCTTTTGTCCAGATTTAATGACAATAGAATATTGTTATAGCTCGAATCGTCCTTGTCAGGATGACTGGGATAACAAGAAAATAACTTTTAGACCTTTCTTAGTTCGTCATTATTACGAGTAACTCAAAAACTACTCTTTCAATCGTCAAATTAATTCACCGAGTAAAAAATTACACTATAAAACACACAAAAAAATATCAAATCTAATCAATCGAATTGTCGACGTCTTCTTTTTATTAAGTCCTTCCTTAGCTTCAGGCTTATTAACCTCTTTTTCTAAAACCCGGTAAAAAACATAAAAACCTGTTAAAACATAAAACAATAGAGTCAATCGTGAAATTGGCAAAATAAATCCACTGAACTGACTACCAAAGGAGTGACTGGATTCAATGTAGCACGAGCGAGAGCAAGATTTAAAATTTCACATGTAGTTTTTGAGTTATTCGTAACAATTTTACTTTAAGAACATTTTCTTTGAATTCGGTCTTCTTTTATTCTCAGAAACTCGATTATTGTGTATTAAAACCATAATAACATATATTAAAATATGAGTTATTCGTAATATCACCAAAATTGGTACAACAAGTAAAAAGTTAAGAGGTAACACACACAAAAAATATTGATATAATAATCGAATTGATTACTTCTATCTTATATTAAGTCCTTTCATCTTAAATTATTTTATTAAGCCTAATGAATTATCCCCCGAACTCTTGCATTCCTCCACGCTTACAAAGTTCCTCCTTTTTCTAAAAACCGGTAAAAAACATAAAAACCTCTTTAAACAAAACAATAGAGTCAATCGTGAAATTGGCAAAATAAATCCACTAAACTGACTACCAAAGGGGTGACTGGATTCAATGACGCATTAGCGAAAGTGAGATTTATTCAGGAATTGTATAAAACGACTCTATTCACCGATGAGCGGGCGAATACCGAATTTGAATAAAGGTTCAGTTCAAATGGCCTATGCCTTGTGCGCCCTGAAATGGCCAGACAGCTTGTGTTTTTGATTTGTGCTGATGTTATTCTATTTTTTATTATGGATTTTATTTTACTATTGTATAGTTAGAGGAAATTTAAATATATTTCGAGACCATCGTGGCGTAATGGAACAGCGCTTGATTGTTCATGCGGTAGTTGTAGGGTCGATTCTCATTAGGAGCAATTTTTACTTTAACTAGTGTCCCCGTTGACGCGTTAACAACGTGTTGTCGCTTTATATAAACATGGATGTCAAATCATGATCATGTGTGTAACATTTATTTTGTTAATTTAATATATTTTATGCATTATTTTAAAAATATATTATCACTGTGCACTCCTTCGCTATATAAACTATAAGTGTGCCAAGTTTAATGCTCCTCCGTCCACGTCGTTTTCGTAAAAAAGTACAAAGTTTTTGCTTCACGTATTTATATATAGATTTCCTGGTTGCAGTAAGACACGCACAACACAATGCGTCATTAATTTTAAAAATTAACACGCAATGTGTTTAGTTCTGGCGAAAAGGGAAAAAGTGTCTTCATCCTAGGTTCTCTGTGACACTAAACACTTCTTGATTGTGTTTATAAGAATAATAGATTATCTATTTTTTCATTCAATTGTCAAAGTTTACGTGCGCTCCCTCCGTCTTAGGAATTTTCGATCAGGGTCACTTGTCTTGACGCGAGTTTAACATTTTTTAATTATCACAATAAATGCAGCACAACGCCGCTAAATAAATTTCCCTTCAAAAAGCTGACAAAGCTCACTAATATATGTTTTTGTTTTCTTTCTTTTTTAGAAGATATAATATCCTATAACTAACGCGAAAGATGACATATGCTGGCTGAATCCAAAGCTGGACTTTTTATTATCAAAGTTCTATCAAATGCTAATCGAATTCTTCTCGGTCGGCATATACCAAAGCGACGTTATTGAGGCCAATAGCTCCAAAATCATGTGCTCAAAGAGCAAATAGAAACTGTAAAACGTTTTATCCTTACTCAAAATATTATTCCTACGCCTTATTTTTATTTACTAAGGAGGTTCTTTTATTACTAACTGATCTCATACTTGAATTTTGAAACGTAGAAAAACTAAACGCAATTACTGATTTAATTATTTTTTTACTTATATTGGCCTTGTTTCTGCACTAAAAATCTTCTAATATCACTCTAATATATTATATTATTTTTTATGCTAAGTATTTGCCATATAAAGAATAATAAAACATTAATTAATTTTATAAAACTATAGAGCATTAACGAAACGCGTTAAACGTCATTGAGTAATTTCAAGACGCAAAATGTCATATGTCAATTTCGCCAATATTGTTTTCATTATCATTTACGATATTTTATTCAATAAGTTTAATGTAAAAACAAATTTTATTCTGTGATTCCTAAAAACAAAGCTATTTACAATATTATAATTAAGTTTTTTAATTCGCAAATAAAGGAACCGTGTCATTTCCACAAGTGTGTAACAAAGAATTGTACATAGATATTTACATTGATTAAAACTACTTTTGATTGATTCAGTAATATAAAATGGATTGCGTTACTACGCTTAAGATATTAGTAATCGGAGAAAGTGGAGTTGGGAAATCTAGGTAAGGTTTTATGGTTACTTATAATTTGCATGAGTCATAGAGGTAAATTACTAACATGCGATGTAAATTCACGTTAAATGTATATCATTTCTTACAAAATAAGGCTATACCTTTGTGAAATATTGTTCTAATAATTATAACTTGTTATTATGACAGTAGTAGATAGTAGAGATCACTACATTTTTTCTAAATATAGATCATGATCTTATTGAGAAGAACCTAATATATAAATATTATTGAGATTTGATAAGACCTTGATTCAATTTTAAGTTATCATGTAATTGTTCCATTGTTTTTAAATTTTTTTAAATTGGAAAAGGATGTATAAAGTAATACAGTTACATAGAAAAATATTTATGAATATTTATGAAATACATAATTTTTTTCCACCTTCAAAAATAACATTAAAAGCATACTTTTAATTCAATTATGAAGGAAATTGCAATTATCAAAAAGGTCTAACAAATTTCAATATATATTGTTTCAAAATTAGTATGAAATAATATTTTTTTCTTATTTTTAATGATTTGACTTAATTTTTAAGAATATTATTTTTAACCATAATAAATTATTTTTTAGCATTATCTTAGCATTCACAACAGGGGACTATAATTCATCATTCCCAGCAACTATAGGAGTTGATTACAAATGTAAGGTTATGGAAGTAAATGGATTGAAAGTGAAACTCGGTATATGGGACACAGCCGGCCAGGAGCGGTATAGAACACTGACAAATAGTTTTTATAGGTAAGAAGTTTTATACTATAAAAAGAAACTATTGTGGCTTAGTGTGATAAAGTCTGGCTGTAGACATAGTTGGTTATAGGTTCCATTCCAATTTTGGGAATGATTATATTAAATTTTTTTCATTTTTTCATGCTTTGTATTGAGTTCCAATACAAAATGTCTCAATTTTATGTAGAAAGTAAGGAATGGAGAATCTTGACACTAGGTACTCCGAGGATAAGTAAAGTCTAAGGAAAACTGAATCTAGAAATATTTACTTTTGAAAAGATAGAGTATTATTAATTATTGTATTGTTTTCCTTTAACCACAATAGTCATGTGGTTCATATTTTTTGTAATAACAAAAATTCAAATTATTTTTATTTAATTATCTTTATATATGTTAGATAGCCATATTGATGTTAATAGCACACTTTTTAACTTTTTTTTTATTACTTAACGTGTGTCGTGGTGCAGAGGCACAAGTGTGCGAAAGTATACAACAGGTTCTGGGTTTGGTAACAAAGGCAAACTGCCGTGTTGAGTTCCGCCACTCAACACGCAATGCTTCAATCTGGCGGAAAGTGTGGAAGGGACTTTGTGAACACTAGGTTCTCAGGTTCCCTCTGCCTAACCTGCTATATGCGGAATACAGCATGAAGTTAAAAAAAAACTCACTATTTAAATAAAACAGTTACTTTCATGTTACAATTTAAGTAAAAAATATATATATTTTTTTAATATTTTGGCTTAATATATATATATATATATTTTTTTTTTTTTTTTTTTGAATATACCAATCTTATTTTAAATGTTTAAACATTTGGTATGTTGTCCTTTTTTAAATGATACAATTTCAATTCCTAATAACTAGTTTTGGTGTGACATTTTAATATTATATGCATATATTTTTATCTAAATTACATCATCTATATTAAGGAAGGTCATTTAAATTGTTATCTGTAGTGTGAGAATATTCTATTATTTATATAGTTCCTGGTATTGTAGGTACAAATACATAGCTTCATGCTGTGAACCTAGTGTTAAGACACTCTGTTCCCCACTTTTTGAGGTATTGCATGCTGAGTGGCGGAACTCAACGCCGCGTTTTGCTTTGTTACCAAGTCCAGGAAATGATAACTCCATTTCCTGAAGTTGGAATCGACACAACCTGTCACGTTTACAGGTTTTTGCATTGCATTGCTTACATATATTGGTGGTATTTTATTATATCAGTTCCAGACGATACGTTAATATATTGAATCCATATTTTACAAAGGAGGCATATTTTTGTTGGTCTATATTTTACAATCAGTCTAGGCAGGCATTTTGAAATTTAAGCTTTATTTGTAACTTTTGTTTTATGTCATTTATATGCTTTGTTCGATTTTTTCCTGTATTTAATCAGCCTATTAATAATTTAATAAAAATATGCAATTCGTTTTCCAAGAGGTGCGAGTTCGAATCGCTACATTGCAATTTTTATACATTTTCTAAAAAAAAAAATCTTATCCTAAGTGTAATTCATTTTTTTTTAAACTTCACGCTGTATCCCGCATATAGCAGGGTGGTGGAACTCAGCGCCGCGCTTTGCCTTGTTACCAAATCCAAGAAATGGAAATACTTTTTTTTGGTGGTAGGAGGTTCGTCCTCCGTCTGGCTCACGACCACTATCATGTCAAAGACGAACCGCCAAATATCTTATGATGTGTTCCGATTTGATGGCATGTAAGCCAGGTTTTCCCCTTTCCCACCCATCCTTTCCCCAAAATGTGGTGGTTCCGATAGCGGACTACTACATTATCCTCCCTTTCCATCTGTATCCTCTAGGTTGGCAACGCATCTAGTACATCTCTTGTGTTGTAGATGTTCATGGGCGAAGGTAACCACTTACCATCAGGCGGTCCTTCTGTTCGTTTGCCATCCGGTATCCATAAAGAAAAAAAAAAAACTAAATTTTACATTTCCTGGAGCGGGAATCGAACCCACAACCTGTCGCCTCTGCGCCACGACAGGCGTTAATAGCACTTCAAAAGTATTAAAAGACAGTTATATCATTGTTTTAGAGATGCACACGGCGCAATTTTAGTTTACGACGTGTCGGAACCGAAAACGTTGCAAAAGCTCAACGAGTGGGTAGAAGAGTTACAAGTGTATTCCACTAAGAAGAACATAGTATGTCTGGTTGTTGGCAACAAAATTGATAAAGTAAGTGAGGGAATTTTAACCGACTTTTGAAAGAAAAGAGGTTATCGATTACACTATTTTTTATGTGATTAATTTTGATGAATTCTTTTTTTTTATATGATAGCTAGTGCTTATATTATGGTTCTATTCTATATAGGTTTAAGGTAGATTTGACAAGTAGTTTTTTTTGAGTTATTCGTAATAATTGTACTTTTTAATGCATTGTTTTTGAAGTACAGTGTAGAGTCAGTCAGATTACCTTTTTTTATTATAAATACTATATATATTTATGTTTATATGTATATACTATATATCATAGATATATCGTTTTTTTTTTTTTTTAAGTTCACGATGTATCCCGCATATGGCGGGGGTAGGCAGAGAGGAACCAGAGAAACTAGTGTTAAGACACTCCATTCTCTTTCAACATTTCCGTTCCCCACTTTCCGCCAGTTAGTTGGTAGTTAACTAATTTATGATATCCATTAAATTTTATTATATTTATAATATCCACTGCTATTAGCTATAACTAACTAAACACAATCGCATTAAAACTGGATTCAAACCCGTTCTTAAGCTCGTTCTTTGATTATTTATAGATGAGAATTAGAAGTAAATGTAATAATTTTTAAGACTAAATACAAGGACATAGAAAAGAGCAGGTATGAATAAGATCGTATAAAATGCGATTAGACATACACGAGATACTTTTTTCAAAAAAATAAAAAAAAAATACAAAAAAACATTAAAGGTATTTTTACTACAAACAAAATTAAATAAGCTTCACACTGTATCCCGCACATAGCAGGGTAGGCAGAGGGAACCTGAGAACCTAGTGATAAGACACTCCGTTCACTTTTTAACTTTCCGCCGAAAAGTTCAAAGTTCAAAGTTCTTTTTTTCATTGCGTGCTGAGTAGTGGAACTCAATGCCGCGCTTTGCCTTGTTACCAAACCCAGGAAATGAAAATACTAAATTTTTACATTTTCTGGAGTGGGAATCGAACCCACCACCTGTTGCGTTAACACGCTTGTACCTCTACGCCACGACTGGCCCCATAATTAAGTAAATTGAAAAATATCTAATGGAATAAAAGGTTAAGACACTCAGTCCACTTTTTAACATACCGCCGAATTGAGGCATTGCGTGCTGAGTGGCGGAACTCAACGCCGCGCTTTGCCTTATTACCAAACCCAGGAAATGAAAATACGAAAATGTATTAATTATTAAAATTATTTACAAAATAAATATTTATTTTACATATATACAAATAACTTATCTCAGTGTTAGTAAATTCCAATGAATGAATAATCATGCATATTAAAATTTATCTCTATATTCGTTATCTCGACATTTAGCCATATTTGAAACTAAAATAGAATATATTCATTATCTTTAGATCCTATTAACATAAGTGCTTTATAATATCCCTACTGATATTATAAGTAACGCCTGTCGTGGCGCAGAGGCACAAGCGTGCGACTGTAAACACGACAGGTTGTGGGTTCGATTCCCATTCCAGGAGATGGAATTTTTCATTTCCTGGGTTTGGTAACACGGCAAAGGGCGGCGTTGAGTTCCGCCACACAGCACGCTATGCTTTAATTCGGCGGAAAGTGGGGAACTGAGTGTATTTACACTAAGTTCCCTCTGCCTACCCTGTATTATGCGGGATACAGCGTAAAGCTATGTATGTATGTAATATTATGAATGTGAATGTAAGTTAGTTTGTTACGCTCTAACGCCAGAACTACTCAATCGATTATCGTGAAACTTTGTACACATTTTTTTAGAGGTATTGAAAAGGACATAGGATAATTTTTATTAAAAAAGAAAAACGGTTTGCACTCTGGGAGTTCCAGGTGAAAACTTTATTATGGCAGAGTAGGTGGAAGATATAAACGCAACAAAAAATCAAAAGAGATCTGTTGATCATCAAGAATATTTATCAATTGAATAGAAACGATTGCGTGAAAACCTTTTGCAAACCATCACCCAAACACTTCTTGATTTTATTTCTATGAATAATAGTGTCTAATTTTTCATTCAATTGTCAAAATTAGCGTGCTGTCCTTCCGTCTTACGAATTTTCGATCAGGTCATGTGTTCTGATGCAAGTTTAACATTTTTTATCTATCGCAAAAAGTGCATATCGCCCCTAAAGCTTTCATTTTAAAATAAGAAAAAAAAATGCCTGATATGATTGTTTGTCAAAATATTTAAGAATCTAGGTATTTTAAAGCTTTCGAATTAACGCATATACGCACTATATACTATAGTATATAGTATGGACTGCTATTGACCACGCGAGTGAGGTCGCGGGTAACTGCTAGTATAATATATAACTCACGTGGATTTTTAACCAACTTCATAAAACTACGGAGGTTCTGAATTCGAATTTATTTAAGCTAATGATTCTGGATGTTGCCCCATTTGAATTTAGTTAGGATCGAAATCGAGTAGTTTTTGAGTTATTCGTAATAATTGTACTTTTTTTTATTCATTTTCTGTGAAGTGATCTGTTTTTGTTAAAATCTTCTGCTGTAATATTTACACGACTGTCAAAGGAGTGTTATGTTTTTCGCGCGTATCATGTATGTTTGTAATATTCTTTATTACCACATATCTTCCAAATCCATGGACAGATTTATATAATTAAGGTGTCGTTAGATAGGTATTGATACTCCAAGTGTTCTTAGATATGTGACACCATTCTTAATTCAATATGGCGCCCTCTAAAAGCAATTACATCATGAATAAAAATAAAAAAAACGTTGATGGGTATAAAATGAAAGGACTTAATTAGCACATTTCAAATATATAACACATAACTAGCTTTTATAGCCTACTTTATTTGTATTTGCTTCTTAAATTTGAAGAATTGGTTCAGTCGGGTTTTCTGTTATTTATAATTATGTGTGTTATTTATTTTGACGCCTGTCGTGGCGCAGAGGCACAAGCGTGCGACTGTAAACGCGACAGGTTGTGGGTTCGATTTCCACTCCAGGAAATGTAAGATTTAGTATTTTCATTTCATGGGTTTGGTAACAAGGCAAAGCGCGGCGTTGAGTTTCGCCACTCAACACGGAATGCCTCAATTTGGCGGAAAGTGGGGAACGGAAATGTTGAAAGATAATGGAGTGTCTTAACACTAGGTTCTCTGGTTCCCTCTGCCTACCCCGCTATATGCGGGAAACAGCGTGAAGTTTGAAAAAAAAAAGAGCAAAAATATTTAGGCATTTAATATATTATATTTAATATCAGCCACGCGCCGTATCAAGAGAATCTGGACAGGCGTTCGCACAGAAACACAGGATGCTCTTTATAGAAAGCAGTGCGAAAACTCAAGAAGGTATCAATTTGGCTTTCGAAGAACTTGTACAAAAGGTAAGGTTTAAATAATTATTTAATAATTATTATAATATGGAGACATACACAATAATATAGACCATATTGGCACAGTGGAACAATTTTAACTGTAAGTGCGATTGGTTGTAAGTTCGATTCTCAATTGGGGGAATAGATAAATTTATTTTTTTTTGTTTTTTTTCGCTCTGGTATAACAAAACGTGTCGTTGAGTTTACGCATAATGCCTTGATTTTGGAGTGTCTTATCACTAGAACTAGATGCAAAAATATATTTGTGAGTTCTTTTCGATGGCCACAAGCCATAGTTCGAGATCCACAATGGGTTCTTGCGACCGACGACTTGTTTCCAAGCCATGTTCTTGTGTTTCACAGGGACAATATCCTCTTCCATCCTCCCAACGGTGACACTGTAGAGGCCTATATATACCTCATAATAAATAAAATAAGCATTTATTGTACCATTTATAAATAAATAACGGCTGAATCGATTTTCTTGATTTTAGATCATAACAATCGAGAAATTTGGAAACAAAAATTCTTATGTCTGTCGTGGCGCAGAGGCACAAGCGTGCGAATGTAAACGCGACAGGTTCTAGGTTCGATTCCCGCGCCAGGAAATGGAATTTTTCATATCCTGTGTTTGGTAGCAAAGCGCGGCGTTCAGTTGCGCCACTCAGCACGCAATGCAAATTAATTCGACGGAAAGTGGGGAACGGAGTGTCCTAATACTAGGTTCCCTCTGTCTACCCTGCTATATGCGGGATACAGCGTGAAGCTATGTATGTATGTAACATTACACATTTTTGATTTTCAAAACGCAGCGTTGAGTTTCGCCATTTACCACGCATTGTTTTTTAACCGGGCGGAAAGAGAACAGATTGTCTTTACATTAGCTTATGTCTGTCTATCCTGTTTTGCGGGATAGAGCGTGAAGCTAATAAAATAGATTTAAATATCAAATATTGTTTATTTTTTAAAGATAATAGAAACACCTGGCCTTTGGGAATCAACCGGTTCCTCGTCTAACATTCGCATATCAAATGATGAAAGGAACGAACAAGAAGAATATTCGTGTTCTTGTTAATGTAAAAACGCTATGCTTTATAGGTTGGCTGTATGTTTAATACACTTTGTTAAATAAAAATTAAAAAAAAAACTATTTTGTCCGTTTTATTGTTATCTGTGTCAATAAATTTGTTATCTGTTTCATTTTTTAAATCGGATCGTGTAAATTGAAAGGTAATCGATATTTGTTCAATTTTTTATTATTAAAAATAGATTGTGAATGATTAAATCGTCTTTAAATTTGTTTGTTATTAGACTACAGTTGAAAATTATATATTTTTTTTTTATTTCAAGCCTTAAAATCGAATTGAAATCGATATTTTTTAATAATTAAAAACCGATTGTCAACACTTTAGATGTTGTAATGTTCTTCAATTTACGTGTCATTGAACTGATAATAAATATTCGTTTCTTTTAATTAAAAATCGATTTTGACTGCGTTTATCTCGATTTTTTTAATTTACTTGTAAAATAGATAATGAATAATGTTTTACTACTTTCAATTTAAAGCCAACCTCTATGTGCAATGTGATATTTTATAAAGTCTGCTTTTGTATATAAATAAATATATATTATTAAAAAAAAAGATTTAACATGGACTATTATTTTAGTAAAATTATTATATTATGATATTTTCTCTAACTTTGTAAATATACCACAGATTAAAATTCAATTAATTTCACAAATTACAGAAAAAAGTTTTTAATATAACAAATTTAACAAAAATAAAATGATTGGAGTACTTTATGTGTATTTTTGTATACCCACAAAGTGTATCCCGTAATTTCGCATGTACTACAAAACCAATAAGCTCGTTTTTTTCTATTGATTTTAAATATACCTATTCAAAGTTACAGTATATTTTAAGGCATTGAGACAATCTTAAAATGAACTGTAAAAAAACGTAAACATGCAAATAAAAATCAGCTCATACAAATTATTTTAATTTCAATAAAAAATTGAAAATATTCATAAAAGATTATTAAATTCTAATTTTGAATAAAATATAAAATAAATAAAACACTTCCAAAAAAATATTAAAGCAAATCGTATATTTTGAGAGGAAAGCCAAAAACGGAGGGTCGTGACACTAGGTTCTCTCTCTGCCTACCTTACATGTTATATAAGTATAGTCCATGTTATATCTATTGCCTTTCACATATCTAAAGCAGGCAGCCTTTGTATGTAAAAATATTAATTTTAGAGTTTATAATACACAAAATATAGGTACATTTTTCATTGATATATATCTATCTGTGTTGCCACTTTTTGAAATTGTTATTGTTTCAGAGTAAATATAGTTCAAAGGATTTATTTGTAGAATATTTTTAATTATATGTATAGCGAAAAAATATACCTGACTAAAAAAATAAATTCATTATATAAAAACTGTTTTTTTTTTTAAATTTTAAATGATTAAATGACTTACGTCAATTCTTGCACAGTACATAATTTTTGACATTTTCTAAGGCACTTAAAAATTCTTTATATTTTTAATATAGTTTGATTTGTGTGCTATCATGTATTGTATTTTTTGTATGTAAAATTTTAATAATAATTTATAGATAATAAATTTGAAATAGGACCAATAATATGTTCTTAAATAAATATGCTAATTAGTATAAATTTGTTTTATTTAACCTTATTTATCCTTTTTCAAGACATATTAGGATTCATTCATTCCTTATTAGGATTTTTTTTTGTTATTTTTTAATTATTTTTAATGGCAAAATTTGTATTTTATACAGCATAATACCCCAGAATACTTATTACTACTATTCCGTCTTAATTTAAAATATACATGTATCATTATTTGTTTACCCTGTCGTGATCTAATACAGCAACAGCAAGTTGATCGCCAATTTTGTTTACGAAAATCAAAAAAGTCAAAAACATTAGCTAAGAACAAAAACATAAATTATTTGCTCAAAACATCATTTTTCCTTTACTTTATTTAAAATTTATCTTCTCATTTATATCTCTTTTTTACCGATAATTGATCGGTCTCCTCCGAGTTCTCCATACAACGTGACATTGGCGAATTGATTTGTGCTCAACTGGCACATTCAAATAGCTAAAACTGACTGCCGTGGCGCAGAGGCACAAGCGTGCAACTGTAAGCGCGATAGGTTATGGGTTATCGATTCCCACTCCAGAAAACGGAATTTTTCATTCCCTGGGTTTGGTAACAAGGCAAAGCGCGGCGTTGAGTTCCGCCACTCAGCACGCAATGCCACAATTCGGCGGATAGTGGAGAACTGAGTGTATTAACACTAGGCTCCCTCTGTCTACCCTGCTATATGCGGGATACAGCATGAAGCTTTGTGTGTATTTAAGAGCTAAAATTAAAAAAAAAACTTAACATCCATTTAACTTATCCAGGCTAACTGACCACCCATTTATCACAACTAGTAAATGCCTCTCAAGGAGGCCTGCCCTCAATAGCCCTGGAGTCCCACTAATGAGCCCTCATCATTCACCAGACCGGGATAAGCGTTGACAAATAAAAGCAGAGTCGTGATTTACAGGCGTTTACTTTATCTGTTGTCATTTGTAATCTGTGTAACATGTTAAGAGATGTTTTGGCGGGAAAATAAAGCTGTCAAGTTGAACAAGATAAATAGAATGATTGCTTATGTTTACTATTCCAGTGAATTAATATGGAGTCGGAATTGTTGTTTTGTTGTGTTAGTAATTGTGTTTATAGTGTTGCTGTGAGGTGTTGATGTTTTCATTACCTTTTCTAATTTTTAAAAACTACATTTAAAAATTGGAAAAGGCGATTTTCGATTGTAAAATATAGGTAATTAAATCCTTACTAATATTATAAATGCGAAAGTAACTCTGTCTGTCTGGTACGCTTTCACGCCTAAGCCACTGAACCGATTTTGATGCAATTCGGTATGAAGATAGAACTGAACTTGAAAAAGAACATAGGGTAATTTTTATGGCGAAAAAAATGGTAGAAGAGGCTGAAATAGGGGATGAAAGTTTATATGGAAGTTCCTTATTGTCATCATGTAAAATCATGTAAGATTGTTCAATTGTTTACAACTTTCGCACCTAAACCACTTAAGCAATTATGAAAAATAGTCTAGACGTTGAGAAAGACTAGGCTACTCCTTACCATGTCCCGCGATTGTATTCTAACCCCGTCCCCTCACGGAAAATTTAAGTTTAGTTAAGAACTGACGAGTAGTTTTAGAGTTATTCATGTTACTTAGAGAATTTTATTTGATAAAGGTTTTCCCTTCTTATTAAAAGCTTTCTAAAACGTAATAATTTTAAGTGCAATGCAAATTGAGTGTCCAAATAAACATATATATCAAATTCACACTCAATTCATGTCAAGCTATCTCACTTTGACTAAATCTGTCGAAATTAATACATACGGATCTGGGATTCCAGTCAGCATCCGACAAGCTTATCTTATCAAAATAGCAAGCACTCGTGTAATATAGAAATGAACTGGATTTAATGCTAGACAAAATGTTAAGCGAAATATTCGTTGGGCGTGAATATATTGATATGTCAAGGTCCTTTTTTTTTAAATATGTTTCAAGAGTACGTTCTTTACGCTCGAATTTGTAATTGCGTGTGGAGTGGAGATTTAAAAAGAGGTATAATCAAAAGTATATTAAATTAATAAAATAAATGTTACACATTGTTTTAGGTGGTAGGAGGCTCGTAATCCGACTGGCTCGCGACCACTATCATGTCAAAGACGAACCGCCAAATATCTAATGATGTGTTCCGGTTCGATGGCATGTAAGCCAGATTTTCCCCTTTCCCACCCATCCTTTCCCCAAAATGTGGTGGTTCTGATAGTGGACTACTACATTGTCCCCCCTTCCATCAGTATCCTCTAGGTTGGCAACGCATCTACAACATCTCTGGTGTTGTAGATGTCTATGGGCGAAGGTAACCACTTACCATCAGGTGGTCCGCTCGTTTGCCGTCCGTGATCAATAAAAAAAAAAAAAAAAAAAAAAA
>JAKGSA010001897.1:14700-29429 GCA_033558755.1 Philaethria dido | reverse complement strand
ATTTTTTTTTTTTTATATTCGACAATGGTTTACAATTCTTTATTAATGGCAATGATACCTTTGAAACAGACTGGAGCGACCATTTCATTCCCAAGGTACACACCTTGGGAATGAAATGGTATTATAAAATCACTAATTAGGTAATAACCTTTAACACACAAACGTCTTTATACAATTTTTTTAAATTGTAAAATGGAAAGTTCTCGGACGTTTTCTGGGATCCTATTGTAAAAGTATACACATTGTCCCATAAAAGAATTACGGACTCTATGCAATCGAGTTACAGGCGCTGCAAGTTTAAGCCTATTTCTTGAATTTATATTATGTGCATCGCCAACTTTGTTAAAATTATTAATATTTTTCATAATATACAGTACATTTACAAAGATGTACTGACAGGCAACTGTTAAAATATTAATTTCCTTAAATTTTTGTCTTTAGGGCCTAAGTTATAGATTGCACGAATAGCTCGCTTCTGCAGGACAAAGATCGAATTAATAGCGGCTGCATTACCCCACAGTATAATGCCATAGGACATAATACTATGAAAGTAGCTAAAATAAACAAGACGTGCCGTTTCGACGTCAGTCAATAATCTAATTTTTTAACCGCGAAAGCTGTTGAGCTAAGTGTATTGGCCAATCCATCAATATGAGGTCCCCATTGTAACTTGGAGTCTATGGTGATGCCGAGAAACACCGTAGAATCAACAGGTTCACGACTTCACCATTCAACGGTACATTGGCTTTAACAATTTTTGTATTAGGCGTTCTGAAAAACGTAAACATAAAGGCTAAACGCATTTAGTTTTTTTACTGTTCAATAGTAAGTTATTAGCAATAAACCAATGTACTATTTTAGTAAGAGCATTGTTTACATCGTCATAAACATTTAGACGCCTTTTCATTTTAAATATTAAGGAGGTATCATCAGCAAACAATACTATATCATGGCTCTTTCCGACAAGATATGGTAAATCATTTATGTATATTAAAAAGAGGAAAGGACCAAGAATAGACCCCTGTGGGACCCCCATACTGATTAGTGATCCAGGAGAATTCTTGCCATTTACATCAACCCTATGAATCCTGTTAGTTAAATAAGAGGCCAGATGATTGATTGAGCACGTTATACCGTAGAGGTGTAGCTTCATGACCAACGTAGAGTGCTGAACGCAGTCAAATGCTTTAGACAGGTCACAGAATATGCCAAGAGCATCCTGCCATTCCTCCCAAGCCTCATAGATACTTTTTAAAAGATTTATTCCAGCGTCAGCAGTAGAACGATCTTTAGTAAAGCCATACTGTTTTTCATGCATAAGATTATGTAAATCAAAATATTTGATTTAAAATATTTTTTTCAAAAATTATACTGAATGAGGGTAGCACAGATACTGGTCGAAAGTTATTGGGATCTGATGTGCTACCCGATTTAAATATCGGTATGACTTTACTAAATTTCATCAGGTCAGGAAACACACCATACTCAATATCAATTATTGAATATATTCGCAAGGTAAGGAGCAATAGCGTCTATTATATAACTAATCAGCTTCACAGAAATACCCCATAGATCCGATATTTTTTTGATATGCAGCGAATTAAATGTCTTTACAATGTCTCTTGAGCTGACTGATTTAAATTTAAAATCTACTTCACATTTCTGTACGCTCTCCTTACACAATGATTCAGCGACGGTTGTGGAAGATATAAGAGTTTTAGTTGTTGAAACCGGAATATCGCGAAGAATTTTTCAAATGCACACGCAACTTCTTGATCCGATCTGGTTACACTATTATCAATCAACAGACATAAACAAATCACCGATTAGCTGCTGTCAAATGGACCAACTTTTCCTTATCCCAAAATGTTTACGGGCAGTAACAAAGACATCTTGGCGAGATTTTGTTAAAAATTCAGTCACAGTTATTTTAGTCCCTTTCAACGACGTTTTCATTTTCCATACGCTGGACCGAAGCTGCAAACTGGAGAACCTTATAAGTATGGAGCGAACAGAATCCTTTTTAACGCCCAGCCTGTGGCAAGCCTCTATTGAAGTGGACTTAATATCTGACATTTTTAATTTGTTGGTTAATACACCAAGGATTTTTGGAGCACATTTTCATTCTTGTCCTCCTCTAAACCATGAAAAAGATGAACTTTTCTCCTGGAATGAGTTTTCGCTCGGTTCAAAACGAGTACTACAAGTTCCACCTGTGATTTTAACATGCCAAGCGCTTTCCACACAAAAGTCTTAAATGTATGGAACTCAGAGGATAAGGCTTTCACTGTTAGAGTGGATGTTGTTGATCCAGCTTGCGATTGTTTTAAAGTAATTTCGATGTAGAAACGACCGTCTGGAAGACGCAAAATATTATTAACAAAATGCTCTTCACACATTTTCTCTTCCTCATTATAATAAGAAGATTTATTATTAATCTCCTCGACGGCCCAAAACCGCGGCAGTTGACCTTAAAAAATATTATTTGAATCAGATAGAATTTTTTTTGACTCAAATTGTGCTACATTACACGTAACATGAGATGGTAACCGAATCGATACATGACTACCAAAAATGGGTCCTGAAACTATCCAGCCAAGTTGAGTTTCAAAAAGTAACGGTTTGCCGGTACCTAATTTAGTAATTTGCGATCCTAATAAATCCCAAAATAAATCAGCACCAATAATTAAATCTATATCTCCTGGTGTGTGAAAACTAGGATCGGCTAAATTCATATTTGATTTAATATCTAACGTCGAAATATCTATATGACTAAACGGTGCCTTAGTTATCGACGATAAAATAAAACATGTAAGATGCGCAAAATAATGATTATATAAAGAATTCATTTTCACAGGACACATTTTACCAATCGGTAAAGGAAAATTATTTATTCCTACTACGGACCGTTCGACGTTATTTGTCGGCAAGTTTAACTTATCACACATATTTTGTGTAATGAAGCACGATGTGCTTCCACTATCAAGTAACGCACGAGCAATATATTCCCTATTAAAAGAATCGTACACCTTGATAAGGGCAGTTGATAACAGCACATCATTACTTTTTTCAGTTTAATTTCTTAAAGATGCCGATAACATAACATTAGAAGTAACCTTTTGATTTAACGCAGAACCTTCATCCATGGTTAATGACGCAGCGTTAGCTACTGATTGCGGTTTCAAATCGGTAACATGGATGAGTGTGTTGTGCTTACGTTTACATATCCTGCAACCAGGTTTTATACACTGATTAGTATAATGACCGACATGTAAACAATTATAACATATCTTATAGTTAGGCAAAAGCTTAAAACGTTGCTCATTGTTAAGACCTAAAAACTGTGGACAATTTTTAAGTACATGTTCACTTTTATATTTAGGGCAAGATTTAGGAGTTGAAGGTACTAACGGAAAATTATTTCCTAACTCAGATGAACTTCCAACAGAAACCATGCTTTTAATCCTGGTATTTATATTTCCAGATGAGTATAAGCGATTATTACTGCGAGATAGCTCTAAAGCCTCTAAGATAAGATCAGCACGGCTACGTAAAAAGTTACAAAATATTTCAAAGGTTAAAAGTCAATTCTTATTAAGTTTATCCTTTAATTCTTCCCATTCGCGATATGTTTTACCGTCAAGCTTTTGAATAGCAATATGAATAAGAAGTGTATCCCAGTACTTCGTTGGTTCGCCTAAGGTATCTAACGCCCTTAAGTGTTTATTCAACTGATCAATCATACGCTTGATAGATACAGAAGACTCCTTAGTGATGACGTCAATATTAAATAATGCTGTAACATGATTTTGAATAAGTAAACGCTTATTATCAAATCGCTCATTTTCCAAGCAACAGAGTATGTCTTCGATAAAAATTCAATGGACTGTATACGCTCTGAAATAATTAAACTTATTTATATTATCAATTTCATTATTGGACAGAATGAGACTAGAAAAGGTGTCGTGAAACTCTAGCCAATTATCATAGGAGCGACTAAACCTTGGCAATTGAATAGTAGGCAATTTAACGAGATTATTGTTTTTATTCACTCGCATCGAGCTCTCTTTGCTATCAATAACTTCATTTAATTTATTAAAACGCGTAATTAATACCGGCACATGTGCAATTAATTTATAATATTGAGACTCAAAATAATTTCTTTCAATTAATTGACTTTCCATATCTTTTGTAATGCACTCTAATCTGAACTGTTATGCATGTGCGTGTTCGAGGAGATCAATTAAAGTCGACGGTCGGGTAAGCACTCATTTTATTTCCAGGTATGCACGGTATTTATAATTTTAGAGGAACCAATCACAATCATCTTTTATTATTCAAATACTAAATGTACGCCAATCAGCGTTGACCTTTTCTAAATCTACGCCAATCAGCGTTGACCTTTTTACGGCCAATCAGGGACGCCCAACCAGGGACCGCCATCATTGTTCCTCGGTGAGCTGACACACGTTGCTGCGTTGCGCGCTTTGTTTCGTTGTGCACCCCACATGACTCCCCCTCAAGCGAAGCGTACCTTTTTCTTGACAGCTCGTCCACTTCGTGTCACATATGGATGACTATTGTTGACAGGGCTGGAACTGCTCGTGCTCGGCACTGAGTTTGATGCTGTATCGATGTTATTCTCGTCCGCAGCGGGCTCGTTGTAAATGTATGCAGGTTTCAGTCTGTCGAGCGTGATAACAGCTGTGCGGAGAGGCAACTGTATCTTGAAGTACTTGTCGTAACGCTGTAGAACTTCGTAGGGGCCGTCGTAGGGAGGAGTAAGCGGCGGTCGTACGGTGTCATTTCGTACGAAAACATGACTGCACGTAGCTAGATCTTTGTATACAAATGGCCGTTCTGTTGCATGAGAGAGTTGCGGTGTCGGAGATAGTGCCGACATTGTTTCTGCTAGTTGTCGCACGTAGTCCGCATCTTCAATATTCGACTGTGTAGGTACGAAGAAATCGGATGGTATACGTAGTCAAGCCAGGGTCAGAGCTCTTCAAGCTCGGCCCCCCACAAAACCCGGTGACGCTGTCGAGGCCAATAGGGCCAACAGCGTACTACACAGTCGAAAAAAAAAAAAAAAAAAAAAGGTATACGTATTGTTGTCCCATACGTCATTAGGGCTGGACTCACGTTGTTTTCTCGAATCGCAGTGCGTAGGCCAAGAAGTACAGTCGGTAGCTCGTCGGACCATTGTGTCGTGGTACCGCGAGCGATGAGCGATGTCTTCATCGAACGGTGCCATCTCTCGATCCGTCCATTTGCTTGCGGGTGGAAGGCAGTGGTTCGTATGCGTGTGATACCGAACTTCTTCATTAGCGCGTTGAATAGCGCGGACTCGAACTGTCGGCCTTGGTCTGTAGATATCCTAAGTGGACATCCAAATCGCGCTATCCAGTTGTCGTAGAGCGCTTTAGCGACGATCTCAGCTGTTATCTCGCGTACTGGGATTGCTTCGGGCCACTTCGTACATCGATCGATGATAGTCACGCAGTATCGATAGTCGTTTGATAGTCGCAGCGGACCGACTATATCGATGTGAATGTGTTCGAAACGACTTGACGGCGGGAACTGTTTGAGCGGAGTGACGACGTGACGATGAACTTTAGCGCGCTGACAGCTGATGCACGCTCGCGCCCACGTTGAAACTTCTTTGTTCATGGCAGGCCAAAAAAACTTAGTCGTCATCTGCTTCCGCGTAGTTCGTACCCCAGGGTGGCATACATCGTGTTGCGCTTTGAAGGCGGCGTAACGATATTTAGCCGGTAAGTATGGGCGGGCCGCTTGCGTCGAGAGCTCGCACGTGATTGGCCGGCTGAGTCCCGGTAGCGTAATTTCTTTGAACTCGAGATTTTGCTGTTGTTTCAGTTGCTGTAGTTCGGGGTCGTTGTTTTGATCGATGGCTAGCTGATTGTAATCGATTGTTGTAGGGCATTGAATTTCTTCCACGCGAGATAGAGCGTCGGCAACGGAATTTTCTTCGCCTTTGATGTACTTGATACACGTGCAGAATTGACTTATGAAGTGTAGTTGCCGTTCTCGCCGTGGGGTATCGCTACTGCTCGCATTACGTGAAAGTGCGTAAACCAGTGGTTTGTGATCGGTGTATATGGTTACTTCGCAGCCTTCGATGAGTCTTCGGAATCGTTTTACAGCCATGTACATCGACAGTAGTTCGCGATCGTACACGCTGTAGCGTTGTTGAGTTGAGCTGAGCGACTTGGAGAAAAATGCCAGCGGTTTCCAAACATTCTCGATCTTTTGTTGCAGGACGGCTCCGGCGCTATCAAAGTCAAAGTCAAAGTCAAATAATTTTATTCAAAATAAGAAGTTACAAGCTTCAAAAAATGAAGCTTGTAATGGGGTCATCGGGGTCTAATAAGACGCTACGCGTCTACGTTTGGGATGCGCGTACGGGGACTACACCCCGCACGCCCGATTAATGAGGGGATTCGCGTGTGAGTCTGCGCGCTCAAAGTAGCGCTTGGATAAGCCTTTGCAGTACTCAGTAATCGATTCCAGTTCGAAGTCTCTATGAAGATCTACGTTACGAACGAACCAGGGGCAGCCTGATACGATTCGTAAGAATTTGTTTTGAACAACTTGGAGGGGCTGTAGGTCAATGTGTGCGAACACAACACTGGCGTATGTGGCGTATGTAAGAGACACCCGGATGAAACGAAGTTCACTCAAAATAAAAAAAAAATAATCGTCGCGACACCACACTGTTCAACGTGAAAAAAAAAAAAAGAAAATCATGAAACGAAAATAATTAGCTTGCTTACTATGAGAGAGAGAGACAAAGAACACACACACCGCACGGAGCGGCAACTACAGCAAAAAGTGTCGTTACAATTTTTGGTCTTCATTTTTTCCGTCTAGCCGTCTTTTGTTCTAATAATTTAATTATAATCTTTCCCGCGAGTCAAAATCGTATCCACAACCAAACAGACATTGACTCACTGCGCCATTACGGCCTCCTCCATAAAATATATATATTTTTTTAGCCTCACGCTGTATCTCGCATATAGCAGGGCAGGCAGAGGAAACCTGAGAACCTAGTGTTAAGACACTCCGTTCCCCACCTTCCACCGATTGCGTGCTGAGTGGCGGAACTCAACGCCGCGTTTTGCCTTGATACCAGATCCAGAAAATGAAAATACTAAGCTTTTAGTTTATTTCATGTAGTGGGAATCCAACCGACAACCAGTCGCGTATACCGTCGCACGCTTGTGCCTCTGCGCCACGATAGGCGTACATACACTTTCCGCTATCTCATTTTTTAATTATAGGATAGCTAGTGCTTACAAAGTGGTCGCATTTGAATTTAGTTAAGATCTAACTAATAGTTTTAGAGTTATTCGTAACAATCGTAATAATTAGTGTCTTATTAATAATAAATACATTACGTTTTCAAAATATTTACGTACTTACTTTAACCAGTTAAGTAAAAGCGTGAAGTTTGCAAGCTCAAAGCTTATTTCTATGAAGCTTACAGTTAAAATTGCAAAAGCTTAGACGTCGCAGGTGTAGTATTATATACAGTACTAATTATTAACGCCTGTCGTGGCGACGGGTTATGGGTTCGATTCCCACTCCAGGAAATGTAAAATTTAGTATTTTCATTTCCTGGGTTTGGTAACAAGGCAAAACGCGGCGTTCAGTTCCGCCACTCAGCACGCAATGCCTTAATTCGGCGGAAAGTGGAGAACAGAGTGCCTTAACACTAGGTTCCCTCTGTCTACACTGCTATATGCAGCATAAACCTATGTATGTATGTATGTAAGTTACTATGTGATTAAAGTTATCAATTTCAATCACATATGAGTACAGAATGTACACATATGAGTTAAGTTTGGCAATGATTAATTCAATATTAGCTATTTATTTATATTTAATTTAAATTAGTCCAATAAACAGCGTGATTCGATAAATTGGAAATACACTGGTTATTTTATATGAAATAAGCCGTGTATTAAAATATTAAACAATATTTAGTATTTAGAATTCCTCCCTCTGGTAACAAGACAAAGCGCGGCGTTGAGTTCCGCCACTCCGCCTCAATTCGGCGGAGAGTGGGGAACGTCAATGTTAAAAGAGACCGGAGTGTCTTAACACTAGCTTCTCAGGTTCCCTCTGCCTACTCTGCTATGCGCGGGACACAGCGCTAGTGCCTCTGCGCCACGACAAGCGTATACAGGCAATAAAAGAAAACTGACTTTAAAGAAAATTCACTCAAAAGTTAAATTATTACGAAAAGCTCAAAGACTACTCGTCATATCTTAACTAAATTTAAATGGGACCATCAAAAGCATTAGCTATCATATAAAAAAGGTACATCAAAATTGATTCACTCAATAATAAAATATGCGTTAAAACACATAAAAAAAAAAAACTCGTTATTGTTTATAGTTATTCAAAAAGAAATAAATTGAAATAACTATACTCACTAAGCCACTCAGCACGTAATGCCTCAATTCGGCGGAAAGTGGGGAACGGAGTGTCTTAACACTAGGTTCTCAGGTTCTGCCTACTCTGCTATATGCGGGATACAGCGTGAAGTTAAAAAAAAGAAAGAAAAAATAACTATGGTATTAATATAACAAAAACTAATTAACTCTATTGTATAGTGTAGTCAAGTTTACGTTTCTATAAAGCTCACAAATGCAGTTCTCGGAACAGGCATTATTAAAAATCTATATTGGCTTCGCCTCTTTATTACTCTATAGTACAATGTTTACGTTTCCACGAAAACTACACGGTGAAGTGATGCGTGGGACGGGAAGCGTTTATCCATTCTATCTATAACATATATAGAACGCTTGTGTTATTGCTTTTTTTTAGTTTCACGCTCTATCACGCTCATAGCAGGGTAGGTACCTGGAACCTGAGGGAACCTGAGAACCTAGTATTAAGACACTCCGTTCTCTTTCAACATTTCCGTGCCCCACTTTCCGCCGTATTGAGGCATTGCGTGCTGAGTGGCGGACCTCAACGCCGCGCTCTGCCTTGTTACCAAACCCAGGAAATGAAAATATTAAATATTATAAAATGTTCATTTCCTGGAGTCGAATTAACTGTTGTTAAAACAAAGTGAAAGAACACCTTGTAAGCCAGAGCGAAGAAATCTATATATAAATAAGTGAAGCATAACCTTTGTACCCCTTTTTACCAAAATTACGCGGACGGAGGAGCAAGAAATTTAGCACACTTATAGTTAACATAGAGAAGGAGTGCAGAATCCTAACATTTTTTAAAATAGTGTATAAAAAGTATATTAAATTAATAAAATAAATGTTACACACACTACCATGGTTATACCTACATTGCTAAAGACAACGCGTTGTTAACGCGTCAACGTGGACACTAGTAAAGATAATTACACATTTTTCCAAATTAGAATCGAATCCACAATCATCACCTTATACACTTAACTGCTATATCAAGAGGAAGAATGGCCAAGATAGCCTATTTATATGTCAGCATTTATAAGAACTTTAAGTAATACAATCTTAAGAAACTTTGCATTCTATTTACGTATTTGTAGTAGAAAAATAACACGTTTTGTTTGTTCTAGATAAATGCTATTGACTTGGTTCTCAATTTGAAAATATTTTTTACCCGACTCTCAGAGGAGGGTTATGTTTTTCACGCGTATCATGTATGTTTGTAATATTCTTTATTACCTCGTATCTTCTAAACCCCTGGACTGAATTATATAATTAAGGTGACATTAGATAGTTATTGATATTCCAAGTGTTCTTAGATATGTGACGTCACTCTTAATTCAATATGGCGCACTCTAGAGGCAATTACGTCATGAATAAAAATAAAAAAATCATTGATGGGTACAATGTGGTTACATGGAAGGACTTTATTAGCACATTTTAAATATATAACACATAACTACATACTAGCTTTTATTGCTTACTTTATTTGTATTTGCTTCCTAAAACCGTAACATTTCTTAGCTATGCAGTCGGGTTTTTATTTTTTATAATATTTATTTTGTGTTCATCTCTTCATGCATGCCTTCCGGGGGGTCCTCATGCTTTTTACGTGACCTTCCTCCAGTATCATTGATACTGTGTTCTCGAAGGTCAACCTAGGTCTCCCCTTACCTCTTTTGCCGCTCACCTTTGCATCATATATCTTATATTTTATATATAATTAGGTATGTTATAATATCAAAAATATTATAATAATCCTAATTGGGAATCGAACCCACAACCAATCGTGTTGACGGTCAGATGCTTTTCCACTGCGTCATGATAACGTTATAATTAATTAATAATTAATACCAACATGGTACGTTTGTTACAATAAAATTATTTTGAAGAACAAAAGATTTTTCGCTGAAATGAATTCAGTTTCGCTTTAATAAACTTATAGATGACCTTGTCATTGTTGATTTCATTAACCGACTTACAAAAAAGGAGTAGGTTATCAGTTTGACTGTATTTCTTTATGTGAGTGAACTGATTGTGTTTTTTTCGCTTCACGCTGTATCCTGCATATAGCAGTGTAGGCAGAGGGAACCTGAGAACCTAGTGTTAAGACACTCCGTTCTCTTTCAACAATTCCGTTCCCCACTTTCCGACGAATTGAGGCATTGCGTGCTGAGTGGCGGAACTCATCGCTGCTTTGCCTTGTTACCAAACTCAGGAAATGAAAATATTAAACTTTTACATTTCCTGGAGTGAGAATCGAACCCACAACTGGTCGCGCTTACAGTCGTACGCTTATGCCTCTGCGCCACGACAGGCGTTATGATAATATTTAAGTATATTAAATTATATCATAAAGAACAACTTAACACGAGGCGAGGGAAACACTTAGTTAGAAATATGTACTATTCTGACTGCAGCTGGGCGATGCGCTGGAGAAGTACTACGTTTATAGTTCCCAGGAATATCCTTACGAATAATTTATACATACATATATTTTATTTTAGTGAGAATGTTTATAAAATATAGCAAAAATAATATGAAATTTAAGCTATAAGTTACCTTTGAGGCTTATCGTGGCGCAAAGGCACGCGACAGGTTATGGGTTCGATTCTCACTCCAGGGAACGACAATATTAGATAATGTTTAGTATTTTTATTTCCTCGCTCTGGTGACTCGGTATACCGAGGCGTTGAGTTCCACCAGTCATCACGCTATGCCTCAATTTGGCGGAAAGTGGGGAACGAAAATGTTGAAAGAGAACGCAGAGTCTTAACACTAGGTTCTCTGGTTCCTTCTCTTTACCCTGCTAGTGTAGTAGTGTTTGACTGTAAACGCTGTTAGTTATAAGTTCGATTCCCCATCGAGGAAATTATCGTCTTGTATCTCTAGGAAAACAGATTTACGCCATTCGTACACGGTAGAAATTCCTAATGTACTTACAAAACGCTATGAGTCTACGTATTTTATTCGAACAGCGAGAGAATGAATCTCGTTGTAGCATCTGTATATTTGTATGTTTGAGGATCTTCGAAACACGAGTTAATGGTTATCTTCTAGGCTAGCGTGGGTCATTGAAGACCGCATCAACGCTTAACATCAAGCTTGATGTGGTCAAACGTAAGCCTATTATTTATATGAAAACAATCCTAATTTTACACTTTATTTCTAGCGGGATAGTCAAAGTTATTGTATTTAAATTATTTCCTTTTCTCTGCTTTAGTCAAAGAAAGCGCGGCGTTGAGTTTAGTCACTTAATTCACAATGAGTCTAGACACTAGCTCAATACATTAATATGCGAGAAAAGCGCGAATTTTGCACAATGAGAGATATTAAATATTTTTTTATCCCGCATATACCAGGTTAGCCAGAGGGAACCTGAGAACCGACATATTAGAACTCTCCGTTCCCCATTTTCCGCCGAATTGAGGCATTGCGTGCTAAGTGGCGGAACTCAACGCCGCGCTTTGCCTTGTTACTAAACCTAGGAAATGAAAATACTTTGCCTTGTTACTAAACCAGGAAATGAAAATACTAAACATATACATTTCCTGGAGTGGGAATTGAAACCACAACCTGTCACGTTTACAGTCGCACGCTTGTGCCTCTGCGCCACGACAGACGTTAATTAAATAATAAGTAATAATAATTTATTTTTTCACTTTTTTCTATAAAAATGTACTTTTTAACTATTTTTATTATAAAAAATGTAAATGCAAAGCAACGTAGAAGTGAACTATTGGATAAGTCAATTAAGAACTAGTTAAACTGTTAGCTTCTTGTTAATAAAGTTTGTTCTTAAAGGATGTCGTTAGTTAATATAACTGAATACTGTATTTATTATTTAAAATTGTTTTTCTTCACTGAGATGAGCATTTAGTGAGAAAATATGTGATCCATACAAATATCTGCTATATATACAAATATCTATCATTTTTTTTTATTTAGCTTCACGCTGTATCACGCATATATCAGGGTAGGCAGAGGGAACCTGAGAACCTAGTGTTAAGACACTCCGTTCTGATTCAATTATTCCGTTCCCCAGTTCCAGCTGGATTGAGGCATTGCGTGCTGAGTGGCGGAACTCAACGCCGCGCTTTGTCTTCTTTCCAGAGCGATTCAAAGAACGGAGTGTCTGGACACCCGACTCTCTCTACTTACCCGATAAAGCGTGAGATAATCTCCCAAATGAGATTTGAGCCCACGATCTTTACTTATATGTACAAATGTTATTTTTTATTAACTTCACGCTGTATCCGGCATATAGCAGGGTAGGTAGAGGGAACCTCAGAACCTAGTGTTAAAACACTCCGTTCCCCACTTTCCCATGAATGTTACTATACCTACAAATAATCAAATATATATAAATATATTTTATTTAACATAAAAATATATTTCTCATACAAATAAAAGTATTTGCAAAAACAAAACAAACGAAAAACGCAACAAGTTTGCTCACAATGGCGCACTCACGCTCACACGTCTACGGTAACGTAGTGCTCTCGTAGCAAGTGCTACGATTTGCTACGGCTTATTTAATGTTTAATGTTGGCATTTTAGCTACGAAAATGTAGTGGAAATTGGAATATTTTAATGGAATTGAATTGAATTATTTAAGTTGGTAGAATTTAATGTGTTTATTTAATTTATTTAATTTTCTTTATTATACTGAACGCCTCTCGTGGCGCAGAATGCGACAGTAAACGCTATAGGTTGTGGATTTGATTCCCACTCGAGGAAATGTAAAAAGTTTAGTATTTTCATGCGCCGGTTCTTCTCAGGTCTAAGGCATTAAATAAATATAATGAACTGGTGGTAAATTATTTGACGTTCAAAAAATGAAGCATGTAACTTCTTATTTGGAATAAAATTATTTAACTTTGACTTGACGTCTTTGTCAAAGCGTTCCGTTCCGTTCTCTACTTTTCGCCTTGACCTTATACAAGGATAGCATAAGAAAATAAATATTTGATTGAAATGTGATAAAAAACTACAAGTTAAAATTTATTTGTAACCTAATATTCTGACCTTTGACCTTGGCAAGTATTGGACGTAAACTCGACACGCTCGAGGCTCCCTCGTAAACTTTACATAATGAGAACGAGTATTTGACTATAACTCAAATATGGTGTACCTCGCTGTGTGTATGTACTTATGTACATAGCTTATGACTAAAAGTGTAAATAAATAAGCGCCTGTCGTGGCGCAGCGGCACAAGCGTGCGACTGCAAACGCAACAGGTTGTGGGTTCGATTCCCACTCCAGGAAATATTAGTATTTTCATTTCCTGGGTTTGGTAACAAAGCAAAGCGCGGCATTGAGTACCGCCACTCAGCATGCAATGCCTCATTTCGGCGGGAAGTGGGGAACGGAAAAAAAATACTGTTGATCGCACAAAGGTGGATTTTGGTGAAGTTGTAATACTACACTACTAACTAAACTAACACTTAGTTAACTCTTCTGTAGCTTCACGCTTTACCCCGCATAGGGAAAGTCAGGGAGAACATAGTGTGTAGCAGTGGCGAGGCGTCCATACAACACGTTTCCCACCGGCTTGCCTAATTAACTTTTTAAAGCAAGACCTAAAAAAAAGGTCGCCAGGAAAATGTGGACTTGAAATTGTAATTGAGTTTGCAAAAAACAAGATTAAATTAAAAATTACCGGCTTCCCTAAACATATGTATGTACCGGCTTTCCTAAATATACATCGGCTTCTCTAAATTTACCGGCTTGCCTAACTAAAATTTTCACCCCACGCCATTGGTGTGTAGACACTCTAATTCTCTACTTTCCGCAACAAATATATACATTGCGTGTTCAGTGGTGGAATTTAATGCCGTGATGTATTCTATTAGAGCAGGAAAAAGAAAATAATTTAAATTTAATCATTACACAGAATGGGAATCGAACCCACAACGTATTTCAATCGTGTTTATAGTCACACTGCTCTACGATGGTCTCTACATACAATTTTTCTTTATAATAAAACTAGCTGTACCCGACGCGAATTGCTACGCCAAGAAATAAACAAATTAAATAAAAAAAATAAGTTCATCGATGACATACAGACAAGCATACATTTTAATATATTCCTTTGTGTAAAAATACATGGTCATACTGATTTTCATGACAATCGGTTGAATGGGGCAGAAGTTGCTACTCTGCTGCTCCACCTGATGGCGACTGGCATCAATGAGCATATTATATAAGCCTTCTCCGTGGAAAAATACATATATATATATATATATATATATATATATATATATATATATA
>JAKGSA010001897.1:0-14599 GCA_033558755.1 Philaethria dido | reverse complement strand
ATATATATATATATATATACCAATTTTTATAATAATGGGTACAGTAGTTTTTGAGTTCATCAATGACATACAGACAAACATTCTTTTTTTTTTAACTTCACGCTTTATCCCGCATATAGCAGGGTAGACAGAGGGAACCAAAGAACCTAGTGTTAAGACACTCCATTCTCTATTAGACAAATATTAATTTTTATATATACAACCTATATACTAAAATAAACATGAATATCATTACAAAACGAAATATTTTATTCAAATTCAACCAATCATATGAAATACACGAGCTAACATTGAAATGTCAGACACAGTGACGCTTTGGAGATTTGCATTGCAAGCGCTCTAAACCACAATAATACGGAGCTAACGTAACAAGGCTATCATAGCGTTGTTATGATGAAGGTTGAACGGGTTCATATCTACCCACTGGCAATATTTTATTGTTAATTTTTTTTTTTTTATTAAATGAAACTGTTTTAACTGGATTAATCGCGTATATTTTAGAATTTGGAAATACATTTTTGGTAACCCGACGTTTCGAACGCTTTGCAGGAGTCCGTGGTCACAAGTAGACTACCTGAATGTGATTGATCCGGTTGAAATAGATTAATTTAATATGCGTAAAAGTCGCGAAAATCTAAGAGCTCATGCTTTAATTTTTTTTATTCAGTCACCTGGACCGTACCCCTTTTTTGCAGTTTATTCGTTTTTTCAGCTCATGAGGATAGCCAGAATGAACCTAGAGTCATTTCCCCGCTTTGGTAAGATGCGCGGCGTTGAGTTCCGTTACTCAACATATAATGCCTCGATTTCGAAAATGTATTATACATTTCGAAGGGGCCCTTCAAAGTGTATTAACACATATTTACTATCCGAGCACCTTTCTCTACCTACCAAAATAATAATCTCACAAAATAATTATACATACATAATATAATAATTAAACCTAATAATTTAATATAACATAAAAAAAAGGTTAACTTGAATGAAAAAAATGAAAATGTATTTATCAATTACGCTGTACCGCGTAGTACAGCCTTGACCCAGTTAGCGAGCCGAGATGCCGACCCAAAAAGCAATTCGAGTTAATATCGCGATTCAACTGGTGGTTACGACCTGTTATTATTTCTGTAGACAAAAATATTATAATGGAATAAAATTATTCTGTATGTTCATTCGTGCGATTGTAAACGCGACAGGTTGTGGGTTCGATTCTCACTCCAGGCAATGAAATTTTTCATTTCCTGGGTTTGGTAAGAGCAAACAAGACAAAGCGCGGCATTGAGTTCCGCCACTCAGCACGCAATACCTCGATTCAGCGGAAAGTGGGGAACGGAGTGTCTTAACACTAGGTTCCCTCTGCCTACCCTGCTATGTGCGGGATACAGCGTGAAGTAAATGTATTATTCTGTATGTATAAAACTCTTGTTACTTCATACGTCGTTTAAGACTTTCTAGGGCGTTTAAATAATTGATATAATGTTACAATTTTGTTAAGTACGGTTTTAGTTGCTGCCGGGGTTAAAGGAAAGATTGGGGCGTTCCCGTGGCCTCGGCTAGTGGCGGTAGATGAGAAGCTCTGTGAGGTTTTAGTGGGTATTCTGCCGGCCTACCATTTGCTGGCATGAGAGTGGGATGGATGGGTACCCGTAAAAGGGTTTTTTTTTTTTTTTTTTATGGATACCGGATGGCAAACGAGCAGAAGGACCGCCTGATGGTAAGTGGTTACCTTCGCCCATGAACATCTACAACACCAGAGATGTACTAGATGCGTTGCCAACCTAGAGGATACAGATGGAAAGGGAGGATAATGTAGTAGTCCGCTATCGGAACCACCACATTTTGGGGAAAGGATGGGTGGGAAAGGGGAAAACCTGGCTTACATGCCATCGAACCGGAACACATCATAAGATATTTGGCGGTTCGTCTTTGACATGATAGTGGTCGCGAGCCAGACGGAGGACGAACCTCCTACCACCAAAAAAAAAAGGTTTCTTCACGAGAAAAAGAAAGTGCGGTTTTAGTTGATATGTGGAATATTAGGTCAGTCTTTGTATATAGAATTCTTGCAATCTCTGACAGACAAAGTACAGCTGAAGTTACTGGTCGTAGAAAGCTGAATTTCAGCATGTAGGTTTCTTGGAGAGTGTAAGACAGCAATAATAGAGGATTTGATGAATTTACTATGGAATCCAGAAACAACGATATTTTGTTTTACACTCCAAGTAAATATATTTGCAGGCTACAATAAGTTATTTGAGAATATAACCGATTGATATAGATTTTGTTTTCTTATCGACTGTTTCTAAATAAATTGCATTAAAATCAAGATATTTAGAATATTCAATAACAGTTTAAGTAATACATTTTTCTCCACTTAACAGGCAGAGAGAATCTAATATTAAGACACTCTGAATTTTCCACCGCCATTCTACGTATTATATAATCATTTCCCCAGAGTGGAAATCGAATCTATGACCAATGTATTTACAGCTCACTCTCTGTCCCACTACGACCACAACTGCCTCTATTTTTTTTTTGCCTGAGAACCTAGTGTTAAGACATTCCGTTCTCTTCCCCACTTACTGCCGGATTGAGGTATTGCGTGCTGAGTGGCGGAACTCAACGCCACGCTTTGCCTTGTTACCAAACGTGGAACCTGGTATTGACACTCCCTTCACCACTTTCCGCCCGAATTCTAGGCATTGCCTTTCAATTGGCGGAACTCAACGCTGCGCTCGGCTAATATAATGAGAAATTCTTGTAATTCTGTTATCTACTTATACGTGTAGCAAGTAAGTACAGGCACTAATGTATATGGTCTTAATTGCACTTTAGATTGTTTACTAATGCACTGCATTCTGAACACACGGTGTAATTCGTTTAGTTTTTCATGCATACACTTAACTGAAAATTGTATTATTAACGTGTTATATATTTTGTTATTTTCTAATTAACTTAGAGGCTTGTACCGCTTGTCGGCGCAGAGGCACAAGCGTGCGACTGTAAATGCGCCAGGTTGTGGGTTCGATTCCCACTCCAGGAATTGTAAAAGTTTAGTATTTTCGTTTTTTTGGTTTGATAACATGGCAAAGCGCGGCATTGAGTTCCGCCACTCAGCTTGCAATGCCTCAATTCAGCGGAAAGTGGGAAACGGAGTGTCTTAACACTTAATTCTCAGGTTCACTCTGCCTACCCTGGTATGTGTGGGATACAGCGTGAAGTTAAGAAGAAGAAAAAGAAGATGACACACACGTTGCTAAGGCAACACATTTACGCGTAAAATGGACCTATTCCACACAAAAGTCTAAGGAAATTAATATTGTCTTTACAAAAAGAATTTTCAAATAAACCGATAAATGAAAAAATTAAGAACGTATAAACGAATTATACTGTTCGGAATTTCTATTGTTCTTATATTTTTGTTTGGTATTCAAAAGACAATACATATATAACAGCTTTACGCTTTGTCCTAACAAAGCATATTCAAAGAGAGCGTAGTGTCTAGATACTCCGCTCTCCGTTTGTCTGCATTCGAGATGTTTCTCCTTAAGCGGAACTCAACGCCCCACTTTCACCTTATTATTATTATTAATATATAAATATGGGAAAATCTTCGCCACTTCAATAATTTAAAGTAAAGATTAAAAATATATTATTGAAAAAAGTACATATATTATTTTGTCCAAGAATACTATAATGATGTTAATGTGTGGAATTAAATGCTGTTGACGCTCACCCGGGAGTCGGGAGGCTCATCATAGTTGTAAATTTATTGTAAAAGTTTATTTGAAAAGAGCAACTGTTAAGTTTCTTGCCGGCTCTTCTCAGCAGAACTGCTTTCCGAGCCGGTGGTAGCTTCCGTTAGGACTGACACTACTGACATCTTTTGTAAGTATACGATTCGAAAGTGCTTGTAACAGCCTATTTGAATAAAGAATATTTTGATCTTGATTTGATTTGATGTAGGTGAAGTGGCACGAAAGTAACTATAGGCGCTCTAATGTATTATTTGGTGCATACATATATCTCACCAAAGCGAAGACATAAAAAAATAATATAATTGTTCTTCTGATTGGGAATCGAACCCACAACCAATCGAGTTTACACGATTAGTCAGTCAGTCGGTCCCACTGCGCCACGATGGTCTCTTAAAAAACAATATATCGCACCTTTACATAAAAAAATAGGGACATAAAAAAACATTATTTTTATTTTATGTCACGAAACAACTTTAGTCAAAGATCTTTATCGGCTTTGATTAAAACAAGAATATAAATTAAAATATATATAAAAAAAAACAATTGTTTTTTTTATGGATAACAGATGGCAAACGAGCAGAAGGACCACCTGATGGTAAGTTACCTTCGCCCATGAACATCTACACCAGAGATATTGTAGATGCATTGCCAACCTAGAGGATACAGATGGAAGGGGAGGACAATATAGTAGTCAGCTATCGGAACCACCACATTTTGGGGAAAGGATGGGTGGGAAAGGGGAAATCTGGTTTACTAAATATCCCATCTACTTAATATGCCATGGAACCGGAACATATCATAAGATATTTGGCGTTTTGTCTTTGACATGATAGTGGTCGTGAGCCAGACGGAGGACGAACCTCCTACCAACAAACTACTGGGATACCCGCCTCTTACGGGACGCTACCCAGCAGCAGAGAGGAATTGTATTCTAACCCCGTACCCTCACAGGGAATAATTTTTTTAAAAAACTTAAATTTACAAATCTATATTAACTTTTCCCAAAAAAATATATTTTTTAAATAGGTTACTATAATTCTAAAGGTGCTTATTACCTTTTCAGTGGACACTGTTCTTGCCTATCCTATATCGTCATGATTGGCCTATCTCCATCAACAAATTGACGTAGGCCTCTTAGCTCGATTGCTTATGCAAGAGTAGGTATAGCATAGGATTAGTTTGCCTTACATGATTGAACCCAAGATTACATGCAAGATATCATTTGTTGATTGTGGGATTCAACTTTATACCTCTTATGAAAATTAAATGGATAGAGGATGTGAGAAAGTGAGGAACGGAGTGTCTTAACACTTAGTTCCCTCTGCCTATCCTACTATATGCGGGATACAGCGTGAAGCTATGTATGTATGAGGATGAAATTTGGCACAGTGATGTTAACAGTTGTTAATGTCGTAGCTGGATAAGAACGTATGGCTTAGCAGTCAGAGCGCTTGGACTGTTTTCCCGATTCGACTCCCGTCACATTCAAAATTGTTATATATTTTCTAAAAACGTTTTACTAATTTCTATAATATTTAACAAAATTTATAACGCGCATAGGAACGCTGGGGAACGGAGTGTCTTAACACTAGGTTCCCTCTGCCTACCCTGCTAAATGCGGGATACAGCGTGAAGCTATGTATCTATGTATGTATAAAGCGCATAGGAAGACAGCCTGAGAAAACGTAGTGTCGAGACACTCCAATTCAAAACTTTAGGAGCTAAAGTAACAGCTTAACATCTTGATTTATATCGCTAGAGCGAGAGAAATGAAGATAATTCCCAAGCCAAATATTTTGAACATCAAAGGCATAATGTTTTATTTACACACAAATCTAAAAATCCAAGCAAACCTGAAATGGAAATAACAATTTAACAACAAAGATATTATTCCACAATTATTCTAGTTGAGATGAGATTCAGTAACAATTAAACCGACCCACAGTAATTTATATGATCAAATTATTTAAGAGCAAGTCCTTTTGAAATGGAGACGATAATAATTGGTTTGGGTAATAACAAGATAAATCTGTAGCTTCAAGTATTCTTAAATATCTTGGGATCTAAAACTGGTGAAAGTGGTGAAATAAGGTAAATTTATAAATAGTAAGTGAAAAAATGGGAAAGAAAGACACAATAGAAGTTATGTAAGTACCACCAGTAATGATTGACGTGTAAAATACATGTTTCCTTGGCAACCTGTATGTCACTTTATACAATTATAAAGAACAACAAACCCGACTGAACCATTTCTTCATATTTAGGAAGCAAATACAAATAAAGTAAGCTATAAAAGCTAGTTATGTGTTTTATATTTGAAATGCGCTAATTTAACACTTTCATTTCATTATCACACGGTACCCATCAACGATTTTTTTGTTTTTATTCATGACGTAATTGCCTCTATAAAGCGCCATATTGAATTAAAAGTGACGTGAAATATCTAAGAACACTTGGAGTATCAATACCTATCTAATATCACCTTAATCATATAATTCGGTCCAAGAGTTTGAAAGATATGAGGTAATAAATAATATTATAAACATACATGATGCGCGCGAAAAACCCTTCTCTGACAATCAGGTAAAATTGTATGTCAAATATATGGTAGTATGAGAAATATTTGTTTTATTAATTCAATGTATTTTTTAGCTTCACGTTGTATTCTGCACGCAGCAGGGTAGGTAGAGAGAACCGGATAGCCAAGTATTAAAACACTCCGGTCTCTTAAAATTTTCGTTCTACACTCTCCGCTGAATTGAAGCATTGCGTGCTGAGTGACGGAGTGAGGAAATTACCAGAGGGAGAAAATGAAGATATAAAATGTAAATTATTATAAATGTTTAGTATTTTCATTCCCGAGAATAGGAATCGAACCCACAACCTATCGTGTATAAAGTTGCACCCTTGTGCCTGCGCCAAAACTGGCCACAATATATTTCTATATATTATAAATATTTAGTGGGGAACGGAGTGTTTTAACTAGGTTCCCTCTGCCTACCCTGCTATATGCGAGATACAGCGTGAAGTTTTTGTTCATGGGCGAAGGTAACCACTTACCATCAGGTGGTCCTTCTGCTCGTTTGCCATCCGTTATCCATAAAAAAAAAAAAAAAGTTGAAATAAAAAAAAAAATATTGGTCTCCTGAACTTCTTCTCCATACGGTATATATACGCCAATTTTCATACTCTTCTATCCACATAGTTTTTATAAGAAGTGATCCAAAGTTTTCCTTCGTGTATTAATAATAATATTTTTATATTACACTAAGCGATGTCCGCAACTTCATTAGTGAACTTTACGACTCGCCGTAATATTTCCATTTACTTCGCTACCTACGTTCAGTATTTTTGGAGATTAGTATGAACAAACATTTTGTTTTATTATGTTATGGCTCCTAAAGAAATAGCTATAAATTTTAAATTTTTATATCATAAAAATCTTCCAACAAAGAATCCGACCACAAAAATTTCCTAACAATTGTATATAAATTCGACATAGATAAAATTTGGCTTAATTGGCTTGGTGCTTCTGAACGAATTCCGCGATGCATAGGATTTAAATTCTTTTGTGTTGAAAAAATGTACAAAAATTTAATATATTTACTATGTCGTCACTTTCTGCTTATCCATTTGTAGTTTAATATAAAGAAACCACAAAATTTCATCACCTTTGACTACTACGATTAGGAACGTGGAAGCATAGCCTCATATTTGGTGGTCAACGTGCCAATCCTGTATCATATACATCTACTTGATCTATATCAAACAGACATCATCGACACACCCATCTGCAGTGAGCCTACTTGACCATTCCTAAATTATCATATCTAACTGACTGAGGAAAAAAATAGTCCCGCTGAGTTTCTTGCACCGGTTCTTCTCAGGTCTGAGGCTAGAGTGAACTGGTGGTAGATTATTTGACGTTCAAAAAATGAAGCTTATAACTTCTTACTTTGAATAAAATTATTTGATTTTGATTTTTGATCTTTTAATTTTACTAATAAGATCAATTATTGGTAGTCAGTAAGGCAGCTAATATTCATATATCAATCATTTATCCAAGAAATTCTCCTCAATGTACCGGAGGATATATTCTGACAGCGGCACGATTAATATTAGGAAGTGTAAGCTCAGAACAAATTGAAGTGTATACTATAGATAAGGTATTACCTAGTTTTGATTTATATACTGTAATTTCAGTACATTGGAATAACAAATGAGTTTTGAAACAATAGCCAATATTGGTCGGAATCATACATGGGTCAAAAAATTTTGAACTACCCTCATGAATTATGTTTTTTATACATCCCAATTTTCTTAGTACCTCATTCAAGAGTCTCAATATCAAGATAACATGTTACTCAAAGCTTACTTATAATGTAACAAAAGCCTTAAAATATAAAATTTATATATTTTTGAAAATATTCGTAAGATACAAAATTTTTGGTGGTCCTACAACTCAAATAAACATGCTTTTTCCAGATTTTCAGTTCAAATAAAACAGGTCAGACTATCGACATTGTGACCATGAAAAGAATAAAATAGTATTACGTGACACGTTTAAAGGTTAGCGACTTCATGACCTTGGCTATTTCCATCCAATGTTACGGGGTTATTCTAAGATATTTCAAGAAACTAAGCATTTATTGGGAACAGGGTGAAGGAAATTAGACCTAAAAACATCTAGACTTAGAAAAATTAGACATTTATTGTATTTTTTATTTATTTTTTAATAAAATATTAATTTCAACCTACATATGAAAACCAAAAACATGTCTATCTAGAGTTGCGTGCCACGCGGTACTGAGGCTGCGCATGCCTTCTAGCTTTATGAGTACATCACGTCGTGTTGTAAGTTTACTACGTGGATTCAATATTAAGGACTGCCATCTGCCGAACTTTATTGGCAAGTGAGCAAGATGCACGTCCTCCCTGCACTGGCTGGCGGAGGGTACTGGGGCGGTGCAACCAGTGCGGCTGTTACGACAGCCATTCATTCATGTTTGTGAGCCTCATCTGTTACTACTACGTGCGTTTATTTATTCAGACACGCTACTTTATAGTTGCAAGTTGAAAATGTTGGTGTACATCTGGTACGGTAGATGTGTTTTTAAATTTATGAAGGTATATTTCTTGGTTATATATTTGATCTATTTAAAAAATATATCAACTTTTGGGAAATGTCAATATAGATTTGTACATTTAAGTTTTTTTGAATAGAAATGACTTTTTTGAAATTATATTTCAATGTATATTCTTGTTTTAACCAAAGTCTATAAAGATCGTTGGTTTAAATCGTTTCGTGACAAAAATCATAATCATGATTTTTTTGATTAGGTCCCTATAATTCTAAAGTTGCGATATATTTTAATATTATAATAACAATTTTTATTTGTTTTAATGTTTTATATACAAGTAATATGATTAATTCTCTTCTGTGTCTGTATGGACTTTCCGTATTTCCTCAATATCCAAGTACTAAATCAATCTATTGTCAAATTTCTACTAACTACCCACTAAAGAGTAGTTCTGTTAGGTGATGAAAGTTATCGAAAAGATCATAATCTTAATCATTATTAATTGAAATAACTTCAGTTTTAATAGAAGATCCTTAGAGTGGAACGTGAAGTTTCCTTCAGGGCATTTTTTTAACTTCACGCTGTATCCCGCATATAGCAGGGTAGGTAGAGGGAACCTGAGAACCTATTGTTCAGACACTCTGTTCCCCACTTTCCGCCGAATTGACGCATTGCATGCTGAGTGGCGGAATTCAACGCCGCGCTTTGCCTTGTTACCAAACCCAGGAAATGAAAACACTAAACTTTTACATTTCCTGGAGTGGTAATCGAACCCACAACCTGTCGCGTTTACAATCCTACGCTTGTGCCTCTGCGCCACGACCGGCGTTAAAATTCTTAACAAGAATATAGTATATTTCGGTGTTTTTTCTTTTGATAGATTAGATGTTTTATATAAGCCAAGCGGACAAGGTCATCCCTTACACATGGGATTCCGTACCATTACTGAGTATTTACTTTATATATTTTGTAGCCATTTGGGATTCGACTAATTCTTTTTTGATTGCTTATTTCATTGCTTAATAGTAATATATCTATTACTATAATATTTATGTCTCTAGTATTAGGGTTTGTTTTTAAGAAATATAAAAAATGCCTGTGCGGTGGTCGTGGCGCAGAGGCCCAGGCGTTCAACTGTATATGCGACAGGTTGTAGGTTCGATTCCCACTCCAGGAAACTCCTTTCCTTTCTTCAAAAAATTCCAAATGAAGATCCTGTACCCTGTAAACCTACAGCTGGACCAATACCAGAAGTTTAAATATCTGAAGTCAAGAATGCATTAGCCAAAATGAAACACCGGAAAGCTGCCGGCCCAGACGGGAATCCAGTGGACCTTTGTAAAGGTCTTGGAACAATAGCAGTAAAATGGCTACTTGTGCCTCTGCGCCACGACAGGCGTCTTTTTTATTTGTTTCTTTTTTTTATATTTATTCGCTAATAACCATAGTGTGGTTTTTGAAGGGCTTTCTTAAGGATGTCAATGATTTAAAAGTAGGAAAAAATACACTTTTCTTTTTTGTTTACTTTCACGCTGTATCCCGCATATAGCAGGATAGGCAGAGGGAACCTGAGAACCTAGTGTTAAGACACTCCGTTCTCTTACAACAATTCCGTTCCCCACTTTCCACCGAACGGAGGCACTGCGTGCTGAGTGGGAAACTCAACGCCGCGCTTTGCCTTGTTACCAAATCCAGGAAATGAAAATACTAACATTTCCTGGCGTGGGAATCGAACCCACAACCTGTCGCGTTTACAGTCGCACGCTTGTGCCTCTGCGCCACGACAGGCGTTACATAGAGTACATACATTCTATAGCACAAATTTACAAATCAGTACCAAAACAAAACTACAGAAATACCAATTAAAATAACAAACGTTAGTAGGAACATTCAAACGAATACACTACAATTAGCTTATGAAATTGTACAACGGTACATAAAATGTACTAATTGCAACTCAACTCGAAAGAGAAAAGAATTAATTAGAATTGCTCTAACAATAGAAAAGCTAAACGAAGGCTTGTTATAATTATAATTAAGATTTTAACTGAAAAAGAAAACTGACTTAGTATTGTTGTTACGAATAACTCAAAAACTTCTCGTCAACACTAACAAATTATAGACATGACGAATCAACACTAGGATATATGAAAAAAAGCATCCTCAATACTGGTAAACACAGTAAAAAGTTATGCGGTACACATTAAAAAATATAGTTGATTTTTTTTTTATGGATAACGGATGGCAAACGAGCAGAAGGACCACCTGATGGTAAGTGTTTGGTTACCTTCGCCCATGAACATCTACACCACCAGAGATGTTGTAGATGCGTTGCCAACCTAGAGGATACAGATGAAAGGGGAGGATAATATAGTAGTCCGCTATCGGAACCACCACATTTTGAAGAAAGGATGGGTGGGAAAGCGGAAAACCTAGCTTACATGCCATCGAACCGGAACACATCATAAGATATTTGGCGGTTCGTCTTTGACATGATAGTGGTAGCGAGCCAGACGGAGGACGAACCTCCTACTACCAAACTCCTGGAATACCCGCCTCTTACGGGACGCCACCCAACGGCGGAGGGGAATTGTATTCCAACCCCGTCCCCTCACAGGGAATTGAATGGAGTTGAAAACCTTCTGAAAAACGCCTGTCGTGGCGCACAAACGTCCGACTGTAAACGCAACAGGTTGTGGTTTCGCGTCCCACTTCAGGAAATATAAAAGTTTAGTATTTTCATTTCCTGGGTTTTGTAACAAGGCAAAGCGCGCGTTGAGTTTCGCCACTCAGCACACAATGCCTCAATTCGGCGAAAAGTGGGGAACGGAGTGTCTTAACACTAGGTTCTTAGGTTCCCTCTGCCTACCCTGCTATATGCGGGATACAAAAAAAAGGCCTCAAAACTTTCTCGAAGTTAGTTAAAAAGAAAACTAACAGACTGTAATATTATTATTATTTTAATAAAGGAAGGCTTCCTTAAGGCGAGCTTTTTGTTAAACATATTAAAAATCCTTTAACCGTGGAATTTTTAATTTATTGTATTATATTTTATACTAGCTGTACCCGGCGCGCGTTGCTACGCCAACAACTAAAATAAATTAAAAAAAATAATTTTAAAGAAAAACATACCAATTTTCATTATAATCGGTACAATAGTTTTTGAGTCCATCGATGACATAGAGACAAACATTAATTTTTATATGTTCCTCTGTGAAAAATACATGGTCATACTGATTTTCATGAACGATTTTTGAACGTGGCAGAAGTTGCTACTTTGTAGCTTCACCTGGTTGCGAGTGGTATCGATGAGCATATTATACAAACCTTCTCCGTGGAAAAAAAAATAATATAAATAATTTTAACAATAATCGGTACAGTAGTTTTTGAGTTCATCGATGACATACACACAAACATTCATTTTTATACTCGTATATAAAGGTGAATTTTAATTATTGATGTATAAGTAAGTTAACGTAAAATTATTTTTGTTCTACTCCACACTTTTTTCCGCTTAGTAGGGTATTTTGTAAGCCACCGAGGTTTCACGGAAGATTTGAGAGTTCCCGTAGGCCTCACTCAGTGGCGGTAGAGGAGGAACACCGTGAGGTTTATGAAACGACTTGAGGTCGGCCTCTTTACAGCCGGTCTGGAGTCCCAAATAACCCGTCCGAATCCCCGATCGGGCGGGTATCCGTAACGGATTTCCTCACGATAAAAAAAAACAGGATACTTAGCTCTCTAAGTAAGAACCGAACCTACAACCAATCGCGTTTACAGTTAGATTCTGTTTCACTGTGCCACGATAGAAAGAAAACCGTGAAAAAATTACCATGAATATATTTTAATGAGGTTATTTATGTCAATATAATTCAGTGGCTGCAGCGTAAAGAGTGCTATGCCAAATTGGTAAAAAGTGAATTTTAAATTTCGCTAAGAAAAGAAAATCAAAATGATGTATACTTAAAAAAACACCTTTTTTTTTCAAATTTACTATTTTTATTTCCTGGGTCTGGTAACAAGGAAAAACGCGGCGTTGAGTTCCGCCACTCAGCTCGCAATGCCTCAAATCCGGTGAAAAGTGGGGAACGGAGTGTCTTAACACGAGGTTCTCAGGTTCCCTCTGCCTAATACGGAATACAGCGGGAAGTTAAAAAAAATCTGACCTGAGTAGTTTTTGAGATATTCGTAACAGTTTTACTTTTCAGTGCATTTTATTTGAAGTCGATTTTTCCTTTTTTTTAATTTTAGCAATCAAAAGTATTAAGTAATAACAGTAATTAAGCGAGAAGCCGCATGAAGCAATACATTCCACAACAATTAATGTTAACACAATAGAAACAAAACCGCGGACTGGTGTAAGGTGTCTTAGGGTTAGGTTCTCAAAAAAAAAGAGACACCATATACTCATTGAAATATATTGATAAAGTCAGGTAAATACTTAAAAAAATTTTTTTTTTAGCTTCACGCTGTATCCCACACTAGAAGGTTAGGCAGGGGGAACCAGTGAAGCAGACACTCCGTTCTCTTTTAACATTTCCGTTCCCCACTTTCCGCCGAATTGAGGCATTGCGTGCTGAGTGGCGGAACTCAACGCTGCGCTTTGCCTTGTTACCTAATAATTGTGAATTCTCAAAATCAATACTTTCGGACTTAATCCTCTTTACGCTGCAGCCACAGAATTAATTGGGCATTATACTTTAGTATCCGTTAATTAATGAAATGAATAATAATACGTTGTTTTGAATATAAATCAAATTCCGAGAAAAACATATTTGTGTGAAACTATAGATAGCTAGCTTAGTATTTTCATTTCCTGGGTTTGGTAACAAGGCAATGCACGGCGTTGGGTTCCGCCACTCACCACGCAATGCCTCACTTCGGCGGAAAGTGTGGAACGGCGTGTCTCAACACAAAGTTCCCTCTGCCTACCCTGCTATATGCGGGATACAGCGTGAAGCTATGTAAGTAAGTATCTAGATTTTCAAATTGTCCTTTTTAATACCTCTATGAATGTGTATACAAAGTTTCATGATTATCGGTTAAGTAGTTTTATCGTGTAAGCGTAACAAACCAACTTACATATTTATAATATTAGTAGAGATAGGGATATGGATTTCTTTATCATTTCGTATGCAATCTGTGTATGAGCGAAACCTGAAATAACTTGTATAACTGCATTTTCAATGCGATGTGTAAATAAGGTGCTTGTGAGAGGAAAACGTGACTGATTTACTGAATTCAGATCTTTTGATTACACTAGTACAATATAATACATACGCATGTCGTGGCGCAGAGGCGCAAGCGTGCGACTGTAAAGGCGACAGGTTGTGGGTTCGGTTCCCACTCCAGGAAATGTAACAGTTTAGCATTTTCGTTAGCGTAACGTTTTCTCCTCTATTTAAACTTTAACTGTGCCACATTTCATACTCTTCCGTCCTCACAATTGTCGTAAAAAGGGGTACAAAGTTTACGTTCACGTATCAATATTTTTTTTTAGCTTCACGTTGTATCCCGCATATGGCAGGGTAGGCAGAGGGTACCTAAGAAACTAGTGTTAAGATACTCCGTTCCCCACTTTCCGCCGAATTGAGGCATTACGTGCTGAGTGGCAGAACTCAATGCCGCGGTTTGCCTTGTTACCAAACCCAGGAAATAAAGCTAAACTTTTACATTTCCTGGAATGGGAATCGAACCCACATCCTGTCTGTGCTACGGCGTTACGGCGACAGGCGTTAAATAAATATTATGATTTATATA
>JAKGSA010001896.1:0-17288 GCA_033558755.1 Philaethria dido | reverse complement strand
GTTATACAGCACATCAATAAAAAGTTATGAGGCATACATAAAAAATACAATGAAAAAAAAATAGTTCAAGCAGGCACAATACATAACATCCCGCTTTATTCCTATAGAAGAGAAACACACGAAACAACACACAGTTGCTATGAAATGCGAAAGAAACATTTTAAAATAACATCATTTCACTTGGAAATATCGGCTGTTATATTCATAGTTACCACTTGGTCATATCAATAATATGCGAGTATATTTAACATATTATGTCTATATATACTGCAACACCAACAGATAAATTAACACCTGTATTCAAGCGATCATTATAATATCATCAATCAATATTTCTATTATTATGTAAATATTTACCTCCAGTATTGTTACTTTAAAAATTGTTTTCTTTTTTTTTAAATAAAACTAATCTCCTTTATAAGCGTTTTTTTTTTTAAAAAAAGATTTCAAAAAAGCCTCTCAATTCGACTGTTACCGCATAACTTATTACTGGTTGGACCAATTTTGATGATACTTTTGTATATGCTAACTAGTGCTTCTGAGCTTTAATTTTCGTTATAATTTAACTTATTGGTGTCTTTTTATTTGAAGTTTTTTTTTAAATCTTTATTATATATAGAGGCTAAAGTTCGTTTTTGAGAAATATTACCAAATAGATGACGTTTATAATCTGTTGAATATATATTTATATTGTCAGTTAAATGCAGTACTTTCATTCTATACACGTCGCAATCGAGTAAATTAAAAAAATTACAACACCTCATTTTATCCATTACCTACCTACCTAACTTCACGTTTTATCCTTTGCGGGGTAGTCAGAGATAATGAAACCAACCAAACGCTACGGTCCCTGCATACCTCTTTCGCCTCGTCCACAGTCATTAACCTCTTCATGCATGCATCCGGGGGGTCCTCATGATTTTTACGTGACCTTCCTCCAGTATCATTGATACTGTGGTCTCGAAGGTCAACCGAGGTCTCCCTTTACCTCTCTTGTCACTCACCTTTGCTTCATATATCTTATCCATTAATGGTATTTCAATGTGCAACATCTTCAACATTTTGTATATTACTATCTTGTTTTACGTCGTCGTCGTATATATTGCTTAAATAAATTATATACATATATTTTTTTCCAAAATATATATAACGAATATTTTTTTTATTTTTTAAATATAGCCTAATGTATTACACTGTGTTTACAATATATATACCTATATAATCTGTTTCTTGTTTATTTTATAATAAACCATTAAACGTCCGTATGTAGCTCTCTTAATTATATAAAATATATATTTTTTACATTTTTTATTATGGCTTAAAAATACAATAATAAAACACTTTTGCACTGAAACAAAAATATGTAAGTACCTTCAAGTGTATTAATAATATCTAAGTCGTATATTTCTTTCTTTTCTTTAGCTTCTAATTGTATCCCGCATATAGCAGGGTAGGCAGAGAGAACCTTATAACCTAGTGTTAATTGATTGAGGCATTGCGTGCTGAGTGGTGGAACTCAACGCCGCGCTTTACCTTGTTACCAGATCCAGGAAATGAAAATACTACATTTCCTGGAGTGGGATTTCAATGTGGGTTCGGCCACAACCTGTCGCATTTACAGTCGCACGCTTATACCTCTGCGCTCACGACAGGTGTCAGGTGTAGCTAAGTATCTATTGACAGAGTCATAATGAAAAAAAATCATTCTTGTGGTTTTTTATTTAAGGCGTTAATGACTTACGGTTTTTTTTGTTAAGAAAGATCAGACTTTTTCAGAATAAAAACAGTGTACCTATCAATATCACCTATCAATATCAATGTTATAAAACAGCTGCGCACTGTTGTCTTATTAGTTAGTTAGTTAAGCAAAGGCTTTTTCACCTTTAAAATAAAAAATAATCCAAAATAGTCTATTTACAATGGATTTATTCGTATAAGCATTCCATTTTTAATGGACAAAAAGTAACTGATCATGTTTTAGAATTATTTTGTATTGATTTCATAAAGATCCAATAACACTTAGTATGTACAGAATAACAAATTACATGACATCGATAAAATATATAACGTATAGGTGCACGGTCAACGGTGAAAGATCAAAACAATGAATGGAAATCACACTTTATTCAAGTTTTAATTTATAATTACAAATAAAACATTGAAATAAAATAAAAGTTGTCTGTTATTTATTACATACAAATACTGAATATCAATAAGTACTCACATGCCCACTTTCCCTTTGACTTAAAATCCACTTTATTGATCACCGGACCGACGATATAAGTATACACCAAATCAAAAAGATTTTTAAAGGAAAAATATAAAAAGAATAGGGCGAACGCTAATCCGAACTTTTCCAGCATGGTTAAGGTAACCATTTTTACTTAAAACAGTAAATATTAAATATTTAATAAATCAGGTTATCCCGTCGACAAACCGACTGACAGAACTGACGCATGCGCACTGGCAAAGAAAGTGTTTGCGCAACCAAACGATAAGCCCGGAATGTTTATCGGAAAGAAACGGGATATATTGATAGAGCGCTATCTCGCTCTCACATTTTTATGTTGATATTTCAAGTTCATATGAGCTGCGGAAGTGATATTTAATATTGGTTACTAAAAATTGCTCTTTTTGGTTTTATTAATGTTTGTCGAACTAAAATATAAGTCTTGGTTCAAATCCCACTTGCATAAAATTTTAATATAGCCATTTTTCTAGTTTATTTAGACAGAATTCGGCATTGAAGTCTGTTGCTGTCATAATCACAAAGTAAAGAGCCCCTGTTTTCAAATGGTTTCAAAATTGAAAATTGTAAATAGAAAGTAGATCCCGCAGAGATATATCATTTCATGAACTTAATACGTGACTTTGGGTAATTTGCTTTAAGTGCTGAATAGAATATTTTGTTGAGTAGGTACATACTTAGTCATTTATTATTACTCTTTAATTTTAGTATCTAAAATAAAAGTATAATTACTGCCTTAAGTATCATTATTAATAATTTCAGAATCTTATTTTTTTATTAGAATAAATTTTACAGGTATACACAGAAAAATTTTTAAATTACCTAACTAGTTATGTTGTTTCCTTTGTAAGTAATTAATTTGTTGTTTTTGAAACAACAACAATACATACATACGTTTAATTATACTAGCTTTTATATTTTTTAGTTGTAATATAGAAGTAAATACTAATAAATAGGCGGGTAGTGTACCTACCTACAATTTTTCTAAAACATTCTATACTTTAAGCGTCCAATAAACAAAAACAAATGTTTAATTCAAAAATAACTAAAATTGTAACTGACATTGACGCTTAATTAAAGCAAAATGAGTTTACTTAATGCATAGATTGCCTCTAGTGATAAGTAGCTTTGTACTTACACGATTTTCAGAAATGTTATGAAAGTAGTTAACTTGCTAAGTTATCCGGGTCTCACAGCTGAGATCCGAGGTCATGATGTAGTGTAGAGTTGAAGCGGAAGAAAATTTATTAAAAAAAATTACCTATTATATTTTATATTTATGTTTTCTCTTTTTTCCTCATAGCACGGTAGTCAGAGAGAACTACACACTTTCCGCCGAATTGGGTCATAGCGTGCTGAGTGGCGGAACTCAACGCCGCGTATTGTCTTGTCAGAGCAGAGAAATAATAACAATTTAAGCATACTTAAGCATTCCCTTGACATCCACAACCGATCGTGTTGATAATCATACGCTGCACAAAATTTATACATTAATGTTTGTGAATATTATTGATATTGCAATATTTTTTAAATTGAATGTCGGTTTGAGATATAGGTAATTAATGAAATGCACGTGTTGCCTAGGGTGCTAGCAACATGAGACTTATAAGCAAGTACTTAAAAAAAGGCAACCTAAGTGTGAAGATATTTAAGTTTTTATCAAAGAAGAGATTATTTTATAATAAATAAATAAACATAATTGTTTATTTTTTTATATTAATGTATTACACTAATAGATGGTCGTAAATTTGTTTATGAGGACCTTATAACCCTTTACAATACAGAGCTCAACGCCACACTATCTTACCGGAAAAGTTAAACTATTTTTTTATTTTTTTAAATAATCATTTTTCCATATGGGGATTGAACCTACGAACATCATGTTAGCAAATAGAAACTTTTCCACTACGCTAAAATGGTCCCAATTTCTAATGATTTTAATTTATCATCGACAACTCACCCTCACACTGAACAACTTTTGCCAATGTAACATTGTTTATAGTTTAGCAAATCTATTATGGTTCTTTATCAGTTTTTCCAGTTCCTTTTTTTTCAATCCCATGTTTTTCTCGATCTTGTTTTTTTTCAAATATTTATTGAACTTAGTTTTTTTGCAATCTCGAACCCAAATATTTCTCGACCTTGATTTTTTAACAGCCAATTTTTTGTTGAGTTTCTTTTTTTGCAATTCTAATTTTTATCGACTGTTTTTTTATGTCCCTAATCTCGCAAATCGTTATCCTACTCGTCCTGCTGCTAAATCTTCCACTAATTCATTGTGATTTACATAAGATAAGCTGAAGGGAATCGTGTTATATGGACGATTCGCCACTGTTTAGACTATTATAATTCTTCATAAGAGGTTCAGATCTTAATATTTATGTGTTTTAAAAAGTACATGTTGCGCTGAACAACTTTTATGAGAAGCCCTTATAGAACCGCACGTAATTGAAAATTATACATTGCCAGCGTAAGTGACCGAGACGAGCATTATTTTTTTTGGAATCTACGAAAGAATATGGGTCGGTAGAAAATACAAAGTACACTTTTGATTTTGTAAGAACTAGGATTTTAAAGACGGGATCAAGAGTTAAGAGAAACTCTAAGAGAAAACATGAGAGCGAAATATTGGTTTAAAGGGGGACCCTTACAGTACATATTAACGGTCGCCTCCCCAAGACAGTGGAAGCTGAAATTAGATCCTAGTATTGCCGCCTTTGAATTCAGAACTAGAAACGAAACGATGCCTAGCAAGCCAAACTCTATTAGTGATAATATATGTTTATATATTATCTCTATATATTTTCAATAGTTTGTCTGTCTGTCTGTGTGTCTTTGTGTGAAGTAAATAAAAATAGCATACAACAGATTATAAAAGTACAACAAAAACTTTTAATGTATTAAAATCACTTTATTGGATAACTAGCTTTCCGCCCGCGGCTTCGCCCGCGTGAAATTCGATTATATCGCGCGGTATGATAAGGAGTATCCTATAGTCTTTCCCAAAGTCTAGACTATTTGTTAAAATTGTTTAAGTGGTTTATGTGGTGAAGTTGTAAACAGTTAAACAATCTTACATGATTTTATGTTTGACAATAAGGAACTTCCATACAAACTTTCATCCCCTATTTCAACCCCCTCTAACATTTTTTTCGCGATAAAAAGTATTCTATGTCCTTTCCCAAGTTTAGTTCTATCTTCATACCGAATTTCATCAAAATCGGTTCAGTGGTTTAGGCGTGAAAGCGTAACAGACAGACAGACAGACAGACAGAGTTACTTTCGCATTTATAATATTAGTAAGGATTAGGTCGATATTTCTAACATACACATTACATATGATGTTTATTGTTTACCATATAGGAGGGAAGACGAAAAAATATTCCTACTTTTATATAAATATACTATTTAGATTGATTGTTATACAAACAATATTGTCTTCACGTACAGTTCATATTTGAATTAGCTATTTACCGCTTTCTGTACATATTAAATAAATAATGTAACATTTAATACACATTGGACATCAAAATAAAATACTGTTTTTGATTAACAGAAGAAAAAAATAAAATACCATACTAATATCCATTTGAGTAAGACATTTTTCTAACATTACTAGCTGTTACCGGCGGCTTCACTCGTATGGTCAATGCCAATCAACATTACATATGTACTATAAGTATAAGTATATGCGTTAATTTGAAGGTTTTAATAGGACTTATATTTTCAATTTTTTGACAAACAATTGTGTCCACATGTTTTTAAATTTTTATTTTAATAGTAAATATCCTATATCCTTTTTAATATCTCTAAGATTATGAACAAAGCTTTTTCTTCACGTATACATGATAACTTGTTGAGGAATTTTGGCGTGAAACCGCAACAAACAAACTTACATCTACATTTATAATACTAGTAGATTTTTGTTATAGAGTACTTACTTTGTGATGTAGAGGTACAATATGTACAATGTACTCTACATAAAAAAAAAAAAAATTATATAGAAATATTTCATAAGTGAAACACACAATATCTGTAAAATTGGTAAGCGTAGAAGAGAATTATTGTCCATATCATTAAATTCCCTTTGTCTATTCTGCATGATTTGAGAGCTTACATTAAAACAAAGAGAACTAACATTCGAGCAACGATATCAGGTTTATGCTACGAAAATATTGTATTGTTACTGAATACGCGTACAAATTCTCAAACAAAATACAAATCAAGGAGATGATCAAAATACTGTTATAAGATTTTCTTACATTTACCGTTTGGTAGATGCAAGAGAACGGAGTGTCTTAACACTAGGTTCTCAGGTTCCCTCTGCCTACCCTGCTATATGCGGGATACAGCGTGAAGTTACAAAAAAAAAAGATTCAGGTGAAGCAATTGAAAACCTGCTAAAACATATTAAGTATAATAATAAAATATTTATATAAGGCTATAAAAATATATAAATCGCTCGCGCCTATTACTAAGTTTTAACCCTCATTGGGAAATTTTAATTAGCTCCTAAAGTTTATACTTGTGAATTTAGCGATAGTAAGGTTTTCAATCTACTCTTTAAGAGGAAAGTTTGTTGAAATATTTCCTACTAAATTACATTTTTTTTCAATAATAAAAGAACTATGCAACTTTTACTTTTACTTTGAAAATTCTAGGGTACGGGACGTTGTAAAACCTGTATTACAGCCCTAATTCACTAACAACTATAATAGTAAGTGAATTCAATTTGAGATCGAATTGCTCAGCGGGAATTAGAATCATTATTATATTAGTGATATAATTTTTATATAATAATAAATTTAAAACAGCCTGTCGGAATATGCCGCAAGTGTTACGTGTACACACTTGTAGGTGCATACGAGTATGTTCCAGATGTCCTTGATGGATTGTAACTCTATGGAAACATCATATTTTAGAAGTTCATTATTTTTCCGGGTCTATTAGATAGCGAATGATTATTTTAGAGTTCATTTGTTATTATAGTAGGTGCAAGAGAGAGCCTTCTGCTCGTTTCGATTGCCAGCCCCCGCTTGCAACAAACAAAAAGATAATATTCAATTAGCTTGTGATTTTTTTATTACTTCTATCTATCACTGCGCGCAACAGCTAACCCCATAATACATAAAAATCACTTGCCGACATAAATCACATTTGCATGTAATAGAATGGTATATTATATATAACGCCTGTCATGACGCAAAGGCACAAGCGTGCGACTGTATACGTGACTGGTTGTGGGTTCGATTCCCACTCCAGGAAATGTAAGTCTTTTCATTTCCAAGGTTTGGTAACAAGGCAAAGTGCGGCGTTGAGTTCCGCCACTCAGCACGTAATGCCTCAATTCGGCGGAAAGTGGGAAATAGAATTGTTGTAAGAGAATGGAGTGTCTTAACACTAGGTTCTCAGGTTCCCTCTGCCTATCCTGCTATATGCGGGATACAGCGTGAAGTTAAAAAAAAGAATGGTATATTTATTTAATTGGTTAAACAATTCTTTAAATATGTTTTCCGCATATTAACTAAAATAAAGACATAAGATTGTTAATATTGACGGAATTATTTTTTTATTTCTTCCAGTAGATAAATACTACATAATTACATACATACATAGCTTCACGCTGTATCCCAAATATAGCAGGGTAGGTAGAGGGAACCTAGTGTTAAGACACTCCGTTCCCCATAATTAATTAATTATATTATAATATTTTAAATCTTTACAAAAAATATTATTTTACAAAATTAATAATATATAATTGGAGCTGTTAAAACATATTTACATAATTTTTCGCAATCTTTCCAAATGATTATTTTATAATTCGTTATCTTCGTAATATATAATTTTACGCTATTTATGATTTCTGGCAAATAATTATTTGTTTAAATTCGACAGCCTTCGGGATATTTACCTTCGTGTAATAAGATCGTTGACCGGAAAGCCTTAAAATATTTGTGAACATTTCAAAATGTTATTTCCTATTATTTACTTATTAATACTTTTGATTTATAATTTGTATACTTTTTATTTAACAAGCTTATTTGGTAAAAGGTAAATTTGTACGTAACAAATTAATAATATGGTTTATTTTAACAACAAATTAAGTTCAATTTGCTTACTTAGTCTTACATTAACATATATACCTGTGGTGGCGTTGAGGCGTGAACGTGTGACTGTAAAGTAGTGTACAGCTTGTGGGTTCGATTCCCACTACAGGAAATGAAAATATTAAATAATTTTTAGTATTTTCATTCAAAAGATTTATTAATATTTAATATTTTCATTTCCTCGCTCTGGTAACAAGGCAAAGCGCGGCGTTGAATTTCCACAGTCAGCTCGCGATGCCTCAATTCGGCGGAAGTAGGGAACGAAAACGTTTAAAGAGAACGGAGTGCCTTATCACTAGATTTTCTGGTTCCTCTGTCGACCTTTTTATGTGTGGAATACAGCGTGAAGGTAAAAAAAGACATATATTGTAATGAGGCCATCGTAGTGCAGTGGGATAACGTCTAATTGCGCACGAGAAGTGTTTGTGGATTCAATCTACAGAAATAGCCATTTTTAAAAATAGATATTCTTCCAAGTGAAATTTAATCTCAAAACAATTCTAGTAATGTAATACAACTGTCATAATAAGAATTATATATTTTGTGACGTTAGCGAATATATATCAAAGGTAACTTATTAGTTTATTTAATAAAACAATTATTTAAATTGGAACTAAAATTTAAATAACTTTCTGTTTTATTTAAACTGACTTAACTTTGTACTTTGTCGTTGACTTTGTATGGGATGCGAAATCGAGTTTTAAGAAAGTGAAATATTTTTTAGGTAAAATAGATACAGTGTATAAGTATGATTTAACAAAAATAAAAAAAACCTTGTTAATCTTAGACTACCTGATTTAAACTAATATCTATTTAAAAATATAATATATATTTGTGTATAAGATTTCATTAATTTTTTAGCTATTTTAGCGTAAATGTTTGCCTCTATATAAACAATTTAAATAAACATTTAAATGTTTGACCCCTTTAATTAAGACCATATATTACTAGATATAGAAAACATAAATATTCATGAGGTTAAATATCGCACATCACTCGTAAGTAAAATTACTGACCTTGTCTCAACAAGTATTCCGTTATCTCTTAAAATTCCGTTATTTGTCTTATATATTAGACATTTGAAGGCTATCGTCGGGCATTGAGATATCTGTCTGTGAGCGCCATTTATTGTGGGTCAATCCTAATCGAGGAAGTACGTAAATTATTTTTATTATTCCATTCTGCTAGGACAAAGCGCGGCGTTGAGTTCCGCCACTAAACGAGCAATATGTAGATTTCGGAAGAAAATTGCACAGTTTGGCATTAATTGCGCTCTGTCTTAGCCTTGTCATGCGGGGAAGAGTATATTGTAATGTTTGACATTTGCAAGTTATTGATCAAACTTCGAGAGCTATTTACTTCTCAACTATTAGAGATATGTACCCGAAACTTAACCCGAAAACCTATAAACTGTGCTAATATTAATCTGGAGAAGCTTTCCCGTGAGCGTGCTCAACTTAGATAAAAAAATGGAAACTTATTCCTGTATCTTTACAACAATGAGTGATTATAATTTCAAAACCCGCTCATGGGTATTTATTTTATTTAGCGAGTTCATATGAAGATTAGGCGCGTCGTTGAGTTCCGTTATTTCAAAGGAAATGTCTTTAAAATGAACTGAAAGAATGGAATATCTAAACTCTATGTTTTCTCTGCCTAAGCTACTGAAAAAATAAAATTGTAAAGAAAAAAAAGTTATAAATAAAAGTACATTTGCACCTTTATGACAGACACAAAAACGTAGGTCAGTTCCAATGTATACTTATTTATAGCTTATGTAAGCAGTTAATATATGTATACACAATATATTCAAGTCACTTATCACTAACTGTAGATACAAGTTTAAATTAGTATCTAGTAGTGAACACTCGTTAGGTCGTGTGATATGTATCTCACTAACATCATATTTAGGCTATATTCATACTTTCATAAATAATCGTACAATTGAGCTAAATTAAGATAAAAAAAGGTTTTTATTATAAAAAATTAAATACATTTATTCATATATTTATAGAATAATAAAATGAAATGAAATGAATAGTTTTTTTTGTCATTAACTTATTTGTTATAGAACTTTTTTGCAACATTAGATTATAATAATTTGTAAATAAATATTTTGGTCTATAATTATTCCAGTTTAATAGTAATATTTTATTATAAAAAGGCTAGTTATTAATTTAGGTATTAATCGTATTAGATAGTATATAATTTTGTCAACGTACATAACTTCCACTATTTAAAATTTTATTCTCATACGTAGTTTAAGAAAAATATTGTACAGTAGGATTCGAACCCGTGTCTCATTGAATTCTTCCAAGTGCCAATTATACATTCACGGTTCTATTAAGTTACGTCTTAATAGTTATAGGCTATTTGCAACTTATATTTGTTGTTGCTTACGTCTCTTTAGGGAGAGTTTAACTTTCTGCTTCCCGAATTTTAAGAATGATAATTTGGCAAGAGACAATGCTATTTATTAAATATTTTAATAGTTTTTAAAGTGTTTCCACACTTATTTTATTTTACATTATACAAATATATTTATTTGTATGGTTTGTTTAAAATATATATTTTTTTGTAGATTTTTTTAAAGACAATGTCTTTTCCTTTAACTTCATGCGGTATCCTGCCCGTAGCAGGGTAGACAGAGGGAACTAGAGAACCTAGTGTTAAGACACTCCGTCCTTTTACGACTTCCATTCCCTACTTTCCATAGAATAGAGGCATTGCGTGCTGAGTGGCGGAACTCAACGCAATGTGTTAAATTAATACATTATTCTTATTTTTTGAAAGTATAGATAATATTAAGTGAATTAGATTTTTAACACTAAGCTCTATTCTAAAAACGCCCTAACACAGTTCATATAGAGGACAATGCCACTGAATCGGTGATAGCAATTTAGAGATCCGTTTTAACGTAATAAAGACCCTTTATAGGAAACGGTTAAGCTTCGTTGTACATTTGTATAATTAATAGCGCCTTTAATCGTAACATGGCTGAGAAAATTTAAGTACAAAGGTCAATATTCAATTGGTTCAACTTTCTATGTGACACGGGATGTGATTAGATTTAAATATGGGTAGGTCGAAAGTAGGTTCAAAGCTAGAAACGTTTGTTTATTGTCAATGATACGAAAATGTCTTATATGTTAAAATAGTATTAAAGAGGGGAAGTTTTCGCCATAATCTAAGAGTTAGGACCATAAAACACAGACTAAAATTATTGAAATAGAAAGTTCCCTCTCTTTATCCTGCTATTCGTCAAAACTCTGAAGCTTTACACTACGCTTCCGGTTGTCAACAACTAGTTGCTCTGAATAAACACCTACGTATTTTTTCATATTCATGCATTATTGATTTGTGAGCAAAGAAATCAATTGATATACATTTATAAAATCTTTTGCCACTTTCTCACTGATTTTCACCTTATAGAAAATTCACTGCCTCGAGTTAGCAATCACTGAGATTACTTGTATAATCCATATTATTCAACGTGCCATAAATTTCGCCGCATGAATTTTAAAAGCAAATTTTTCCATCGACATTTTTCTGTTGGTGTCGAATAAGCGCGCCACCTGGGATACGAGGATTTTCAAATATTATCCCCCTTGCTGATTGAAAACGAATTTCAATTTGGTATCGTTGTTTTTAAATTTTTAGATTAGTTGATTTTGTTCGCCTAATGATGGCTGATTTGGAAATAAATCGTTGCAGTAGTTAGTGTAAAACGATTCTAGCTAAATATGTATGTAATAGTAAAAAAATATACAAATATTTTGGGCTAAAAAATCTATTCATTTTTAGATTTATTTATATGAAAGAAATATTTTTCCAGAGGCAATGTTTTCGCCAATGTCGAATTAGAAATCAATTGTTGCTGCTATATTTTTCCGAGTGAGATTAGAAGAATACTTTAATAGAATTCCCGAAGTCAAAGTTAAAGTATAAAATAATTTTGTTGAAAATAAGAACTGAAAATGTATTAACAATCATTTTTGTATTCACATTTAATTTGTTTGGGTGGTGAAAGATGTTGAAAAAAAAAATTGGTTAAGCAAATTATACGATTTTGATGGACGATTTCTAAGAACTACAGTTCCTTTACTACGTCTTTACTGAACATAGTATCAGAAAGAAGAATTTATCAATTATAACAATAATTCTTTTAATTTGTCTCAACAACCTATTAGGTTTGATCAAATCTTTTTTTTTACATTTGAAAACATATTCAATTTTTTTAATGTATTTAATATCAGAATCTATTTGCACAGTGGATTTAACCGTTCTTAGCCTTCTAATAAAAACAGACCTAAAAATATTTCTACTTTTGCCGCAGAAATTGCAAATTGAATTGAAAAGCAGTTCTATTAAAATTTATTTCATTAATTCCTCCATCCGCATAATTTGCGCAAAAATGGCGAAAGAGTATTAGGTATATCATGTGCTAAACATACCTTTCAGAACATGGTTAATAGACACTTGTATTTGACTTGTTGTTGCTTATTCTATAATATATTGAAGTCATTATTTGCCTATAATACAATGTGTTTCTTATTATTATTACTAATTAACTAAAGATATGCTTTTTAAAGTCCATGCTTTTTCTCTTTAATAAAATATGTCTTTTATCACTATTTTCTTACGTTTCTTATTCTTAAAACTAAGTTAATTATTTTTGCCGCACACCGTGTCCCGCACATAGCAGGATAGGCAGAGGGAACCAGTGAACCTAGTGCTAAGACACTCCGTTCTCTTTTTATATTGCCGACTTGAGGCATTGCGTGCTGAGTGTGCTGAGTGCGAAACTCAACGCCGCGCTTTGCCTTGTTACCACAGCGACGAAATGAAATAAACTAAATATTATTTAATATTTTCATTTCCTGGCGTGGAAATCGAACCCTTGTGCCTTATATCTTTTAAAAAAAAAAGGTCGCCAGGAAAATATTGGATATAAATGATTGCAAAAACACTATAGCTCTGACATTCTATTTAGACCTAAAAAACAAGAGGTCATCGCAAAATACCTTGACATCTTATACGCTACTGTATCCTCGTCAAATATATCGTCTTCCCTAAAAATGGTACCGTGCTTCCCTAAATAAGGTACATCGGCTTCCCTGATAATTCTACCGGCTTTGCCTAACTAAATTACTTTTCTACCCCTTGCCTACTGTTAGCTTAAGGCCTTATAGTAAATGGAGCTATTTGTATAGTATTTATATAAACGATGAGTTTAGTATCTCATATACGTTTACCTCACACAAATTTATATATGTGGCACTATATATACTCAAAACACTAATCACTAACACTGAGTACTGAATATAGCACAATACCACCGAACACTGATTATAGTAAACTCTCCATGTAAAGTATCCATATCACCATTTTGTTAGGTTATTTTCCATTTACCTTACAATACTTACAGTTTCCATCAAAACAATTACTAAAATATTTAATATGCTAAAACTACACGCAATAATACTACAAAAATGACTAGTTAACATTACACCAGATTTAATAATAATCTATAAGCTACAATGTTTTTTTTTATCTTATTTTTTTTAGCTTCACGTTGTACCCCGCATATAGCAGGTTAGGCAGAGGCAACCTGAGAACCTAATTATAAGACGCTTCGTTTTCCACTTTCCACCGAATTGAGGCATCACGTGCAGAGTGGCGGGCCTTAACGCCGCGCTTTGCCTTGTTACGAAAAATTCTTCCTGGAGTGGGAATCGAACCATAACCTGTCACATTTACAGTCGCACGCTTGTGCCTACAATTATAATTTAAATTAGATTAAAACATTATTAATCTAATATAAATTGTAATTATATGTGCCAGTTGTGAATACTATTCCCCATAGGAAGAATGTTTGTTTTATATTCACTATAATCTGATCTCACAATGTTACATAGAATTTCACTGTTACATTGTCTTTTACTGCAACAAAAGCAACAAGAATACTTCTAAACTAAGTAATAACCAACAATCCAAATAATTATTTATACTAAATATATTTTTATTTAGTTATATTTAGTATAAATAGTTATTTGGATTTATTTAGGATGCTATTAAAGTAATACCCTTAAACAACCGGGAATTCACACGATACAAGTAAAACTTCGGGAAGGTGAGTTGAATGAAGATTTACCTATAATATAAGTAGGGATTAATTTATGTTAATATTGGAAATGTTTTTTTTTATTTGCCATTTAGATCGCGTGAGCTTTATGAATCTTGTCATACAATTTTCAGTTACCATCAAACATTTCAACATCGGAATTATCAGAAGTTAGCCGCTTTTACTTTCATATGTGAAGGTGGTGGAAGGCTCTTCATAACGATTTTATATTCATGCCTTAGAAAATAAGGGATGCATTTGGTACATACATTTGTTATAGTGTACCTTTCTGTATTTCTTTGCTTCACATCAGATTGAATGATTTTTATATGTCGACTAAAATATCCGTCGCGTTCCAGTGTTGCATTAAAAATTAAAAAAAATATAGAATCATATTCTACTTATTTGGCACCTACAACTTTTTCGTTTCTCTCAAACCACAACTATTATAAAGAAGTTTTACTTAAAACAACAATTAACAAAAATATTTTATTTGTTTCGTATATTCTTGCTTACATTTCTTTAGGTAAGTTGAAATTCAACCGCCGTACATTCTTTGATGTTAGTTAACTTAGAACCTCTACTACCTACGTACAAAGTAAGGGCTCTAATTAAGTACAGTAATTTGTTAATGTCACTGTTAGTTAAAAGTTACACAGTAGAAGGGACTTAAAACTTCTTGGTGAGAGCTTTCAGGTGTTAACGAGGGCTTTTAGAAATACATGGATATACAGTTTTGTATTAAAGTTTGCAAGTTACGGGTTCAAATGCCGCATACATGTTCATAACTAAATAATCATTTTACGAAAGTTTGATTCCATTTAACGGAAAACTGACCAGTATGAGATATTCTGTTAACTTGTAGAAATACGCAAACTTTTGTGTGAGTAAAAGTAAGTGTAATTTAATGGACGAAATTATTGGACAAGTGTTATTTGTAAAGATCAGTACTTTTGTATTTAAATGAATATCTATTTATTTAAATATATAAAATAATAAAAATTAACATGAATAAATTAGTCTCATATTTAAAATAGATAAAGTTCGAGTAGTATGCTGAGAGCGGGAGGCTTTCGTGTATTGTCAGGAGCGTAAACCGTCCGAGTAGCGTGCCGAGAGCGTGCCGAGAGCCGGCCGCGTTCGTGTATTGCCGAGAGCGTAAACCGTCCGAGTAGTGTGCCGAGAGCGAGAGGCGTTCGTGTATTGTCAGGAGCGTAAACCGTCAAAATAGTAGGATTTATTTAGAAATAAAATAAATTGGAAACGATAGAAGCATAGAGGCTTCTACCGATTATGTATATAGAATTATATATGGTATTTAAGGAAAAAAATATATTATGTTGTACGACGTCCGGAATGTCATAACAGTCGCGCGGCATATATAGGGAGGCACCACTGTGGGTGTGTGGTTGAGTCTGCAGACTCGAACCGTAGTTGAATATGAAATATAATAATGAAGTTGCATGGCATGTGGCAAAATTGAACTATTTTATTATTGAACTTTATTATTGATATTATTGAACTATATTATTTTAGTAACATAGTATGGATTGACATAGACCACGCGAGCGAACCCGCGAGAAACATCTAGTCTTAAATAAGATCATATATTCCAGGCTTATGGGCAACGTTTTTAATATTGACTGTGACTAGAGATGCAAAGGGTGCTTTTCGAAATATTGAGTTTCTTAAGACGACGGTGAATATAGGTACGTTAGTATATATGTAAATATTTTTTATTTAGTACCTAACGTATCTTTCGATTTTCTCGATTATATTAAATGAAACTATTTACCCAGTAAAGGAACATTTTCATTTCCTGGTTTTGGTAAGAAGGCAAAGCGCGGCGTTGAGTTCCGCCACTCAACACGCAATGTCTCAATTTGGCGGAAAGTGGGAAACGGAATTGCTATAAGAGAACGGAGTGTCTTAACACTAGGTTCTCAGGTTCCCTCTGTCTACTCTGCTATGTCCGGGATACAGCGTGAAGCTAAAAAAAATAGTAATCATATATGAAACGCAAAACCAAACCAAAGTTTTAATATATTCTAATCATAAATTATAAATTTCCAGGAGTTATTTTACCACCAAACACGGTAACAGAAGTGGCTTTCGCGTCTGTCCTAGCAAGAGCCTCCATAGAAGATGACAAGTATATTTTTGCTATGAAAGTAGATTATGTTCCGTATGGCGATTGCTATGCTGTTCAAAAGCAGGTGAGATTATTTAAAAATAATATTTTATTAGTGTAGTGTTTGTATCTATTCAGTATAATACATTGTCTTTTGTATAGCCCGACCAAATCTTTATGATTTATCAGAGGTTCGCGTAGGAGGCTTTATTCATAGGATGTTTTGATTATTACTGGTGTATTATTAAAAAATATGTTGACTACTACCGCTACTACTACCACTACCTCTAACACCAATGCCAACGCCAACGCCAACACCAACACTACCACTACCACTATCATGGTAGTATTAGTGGTACTGATACTACAACTACCACTACCACTATAACTATCACTATAACTATCACTATAACTATCACTATAACTATCGATACCACTATCACTACCACTACCACCAACGCCAACGCCAACGCCAACGCCAACGCCAACGCCATATTTATATAATATATAAAAGGAAGTTATATTGTATAAAAAAAACAACAGGTTGCACTCTGGGAGTCCCGGCAGACATGTAAACTTTATCATAGTAGAGTTATGCACAATTTTCAGTTCTCCAGTCTGGCAAAACAAGGCGCGGCGTTGAGTTCCGCAACTTAACACGGAATGTCGAATTTGAGG
>JAKGSA010001895.1:0-32320 GCA_033558755.1 Philaethria dido | reverse complement strand
TTTGTTTGGTGGTAGGAGGTTCGTCCTCCGTCTGGCTCGCGACCACTATCATGTCAAAGACGAACCGCCAAATATCTTATGATGTGTTCCGGTTCGATGGCATGTAAGCCAGGTTTTCCCCTCTCCCACTTATCCTTTCCCCAAAATGTGCTGGTTCCGATAGCGGACTACTACATTGTCCTCCCCTTCCATCTATATCCTCTAGGTTGGCAGCGCATACAACATCTCTGGTGTTGTAGAGGTTCATGGGCGAAGGTAACCACTTACCATCAGGTGGTCCTTCTGCTCGTTTGCCATCCTATATCCATAAAAAAAAAAAAAAAGCCTGTTCCATTTTTCTATTGGATAGACTTAATGGTCTATACACATATTTTTTTCAGAGAATTTTGTTTCAATTTAATATGATAGACCATATATTTTTATAAACACGCTTGTATTAGTTTACGCAGTATCTATTTATCTTTCATTCAATATTAGGAAATCTTTAGATCAAAAATTTCTTTTAGACTTCGTATTTTGTGATTTTCTTAAAAAAATTATCCGATAGTTATAATACAATATTTTCGTATCAAAATTTTCTAAATCTTTATCAAATTATTATATTATAAATTGTTGAAAGAAAACGGAGTATCTTAACACTAGGTTCCCAGGTTTCCTCTGCCTACCCTGCTATTTGTGAGATATAGCGTGAAGCTATAAAAAGAAATAAGTAATAATTTTCAGTACTACAGTTCTAGTTATTTCACTGTAGACGTGATTGCTTAAGATATCTCTGTCAACCTGCAAGTAGGAAAATAAATAAAAATAAATATGGTTTTCTGTGAAATGATTATTGCAACAACAAACGGTATCAAACTATCCAATACTAATAGTTCATTCATTTACGTACCGAAAGAGTACATAGATTCTGGTTAGGTAGAGAGAGAGAGGAGCGCGAACAGTGGATGTGAACGTTAATGCGTATTTCAAAGGGCCCCTTAAACCTACACTTGGGTCGTAAGTCCCAGGCACTCTCCAAACTCCTCTCTTTGCAACGCGATGTGCATTCGCACGGCGAATCCATGGATTACAAAGGAGTTTCTTCTCTCCCCTTTCTTTAAATCGTTTAAAAAGACTGGAAAATGCATATTTAAAAAGAACTAAAAGAAGATGATTATCGTAAGAAATATTCATAAATACACAGATAGATGCAGATATTTAAAAGTAATGTAGTTGATACCAAAATAATATTTTATACTCACTTCCGTCAGAGGAATCATCTTACGGGCACCAAAAATAAGATCTCTTAAATGATTTACGACGCCATTAAAGGCACTTGAAATTTAATCAGCTGGAATCAAAAGTAGGAACAAAATTTAATAAAAGTGAAATTAAAAAAAAACTACAACAAACTTCGGCTTTGGACAAACTTTAAAGTTTCTTAATTACTAATGTTCTCTTTTTGCCTTTGAAAGAAAATAACTTGGAGTCACTAATTTTTAATTATTTATTAGTTATAGTCGAAGATAAATATTATGTTAAATATTTGTGTGCACTATGAAATTGAAAATCCTAGAAATTCCAATAAAATTTCAGATTTACTAGCTTTAATGCTAAAAGTTTGAACTACTTAGTGATAATTTATATATACATACATACATAGCTTCACGCTGCATCCCGCATATAGCAGGGTAAGCAGAGGGAACCTAGTGTTAAGACACTCCGTTCCCCACTTTCTATTGAATTAAGGCACTACGTGGCGGAAATCAACACCGCGCTTTGCCTCGTTACCAATCCCAGGAAATGAAAAATTCCATTTCCTAGAGTGGGAATCGTACCCACAACCTGTCGCGTTTACAGTCGAACGCTTGTACCTCCATATAGGCCAAAGTTTAATAATTGCAAGCACTAGGAACAATTTTATTTTACTTCTAGCCATAGGGTAAATGTTGATTGGGTTAGGAACAGTTAGGACTTTTACCATTTATGTTGGTAATATCTTAAGGTTTCCTTGCATGCATTACGCGGACACATATGCATTATACATATATCGTTAAGTAATACAATTAATTTATAAAAACATGACAAAAAGAAGAATACCGATTTCAAATAAAATGCTCCAAAAAGTATTAACAAAAACTACTATTCAGGACTTGACTAAATTTAAATGAGACCATATCAGAAGCATTTACTATCTTATAAGAAAAAGCTATTTTAAAAAAGCTCCTTTTTAAGTTGATTAATAAATTAAATATTTATTTAATGGAGCTTTTTCTAAAATTTTTGTATTTTCATTTCTTGGGTTTGGTAACAAGGCAAAGCGCGGCGTTGAGTTCCGCCACTCAACACGCAATGCCTCAATTCGGCGGAACGGAACGGAGTTGTTGAAAGAGAATGGAGTGTCTTAACACTAGTTTCACTAGTTCGCTCTGCTTACCCTGCTATATGCGGGACTGTATCCCGTATATAGCAGGGAATTTAAACAAAAGAAAATAAAGATAAATAAATAAAAATTAAATAAACTTTTATTTTACACTTTATACTGAAAATATTTAACAAATACTCAAACATTTGACCTACTTATATTTTGATATACGAGTATTGACGTTTCCAGTAAAACAGGTAGTAAATCTCCTAAAGCTATCCTTCATGGTAAGAACAAAGCGTCTAGATTGCTTTTCAGATTAAAATTCAGAAGCGACGGATATTGAAGCGTATTCTTATAAAGCCTTCAATCGAATAAGTTTTTTGTAAAATAGGTTACATATAACATACTTGTATAATAAATTGTGCCAATAGATTAGAATTCAATTTCGTTCTACATATTGTGTTATCTTTTTAATATTTTTTTAACCGACTTCAAAAAAGAGGTTATTAAATTATTGTTTTAATGTTACCGCATATCTTTTTTACTCGCTGAACCAATTTTGATTAATTTTAATGTGTATGACAGTTAAGATTTCATGAGTAGTTTTTGAGTTATTCGTAACAACTGTACTTTTTAATGTATTTTCTTTGAAGTCTGTTTTCGTTTTTTGTTAAAATCTTAACTATTATTGAATTATAAATTAGTTGTTATGATAATTCAAATACTTTTGTTTCGATGACCTATGAACAGTTTTATCTTCATAAGCTCTTACGTTAAAAGCGAGACCATGGCTCAAGGCTCCCAACTTTATGTAATAACAAATGGTTGGTAAACAACTGACATCTAGTTCATTATAATTTTATACTAATTACTTACTGGGATCCAAATTTGCGCTTTCCCAAGAGCCTCGACATGTGCAAATAGGGTGATACCAATAAATAAAATTATTTATTCCTTTTACGATGGTCGACGCATCTTTATGAGATTATTGATTGATATATAGGGAAAACTTCGTTCGTTATCCACTTTCGGTTAATAATGGTAAATATAACCATTTAAATTTTAAAAATACATCTAGAAATCGAAGTCATGATCATCGTCGTTGGCACAATCGCAATATATAATATTAATATATAATATTGCGATTGTGCCAATATGGTGTTATTCTATAATGAAATTTAATTAAAAATAGATACCCTAAAAACCTAAATTAATTATCTCGTATATTGCTCGGTTTTAAAATGTTTTTAGCAATATTTACTTTCATAGCCAGCAAATTCCAATTACTAATATATTAACGTGAATGTTTAGTTTATTGCAATTTCATTTTAATCGCCAATTATCGTATCATTCTGTTTTTATTATGAATGCCATTCCCAATAAATAATTATGGAATTGTTAATTAATGCCGACCGCTGTATATCCGGCGAACTATGCAACTTTTACAAATGATTTAATACATCTTCAGTCGACATTTTGGACACCAGTATGAATTTTATGTCAAACTTTATTAAAATTTTCATAACTTATGATGAAAGTTCAGTTTTATCGGTTACCGGAGGCCCACAAATTGTGGCAAATTTCTAATTTTGCCTGTCATTTACGTTAATATTGTCATTACTTGGAGCCCATGAAGCTGTTCATGTTATTACTAAAGTTTTGCAAAAGAAAAATTTCTTTTCCATTCCTGAAGTCCATCCGAGCCTGATTGTTGTAAAAAATGGACCTATTACCTTTTTCTTTCTGAAAAACACTTAATATTAATTTTATTAATTTATCCATATATTTTTAGGGAGAAATTGATTGAAATCCTATGAATGTGTAGTATACTTTCATTGCCCTTATACTACGATGTTGTACCAACAGCAGACATAAGGCCTGTTTCCTAAATTGAGAATGAAATATTATCTTTGTCGTCATTTATTAGAACATATCCACCACCTTCATGCATGCCCAATATCACAACACTCTAAATTCTTACATCAGTTAGAATAACGATTATATTATTAGTATTCATACTGTAGACTAGTGGTAAAATTAAGTGGCACATACTGAGCGGTCCCTTTAGTATATAAAACAAAGTATATTCGGCACAACCTTTATATTATATCTGCCATCTTAAAAATGTCATGAACACCATTGCATGTGACATTTCACACCCTCTTGACTGGTGACTTTTTTAAGAGAGTTATGTAGCGAAACGTAACAAACTACCTAATGTAGGAAATAAACAAATTTCATGTTATTTTTAAGCTTATTAGCTTCTATAAAAATAAAATTTAGATAAATAAAAATGTATTTATCTATCAGTGCTTCGGCGTTGAGTTCCTCCACTCAACACGCAATGCCTCAATCTGGCGGAAAGTGGGCGACGGATAAGTTGAAAGAGAATGGAGTGTCTTAACATTAGGTTCTCAGGCTCCCTTTACCTACCCCGCTATTTGCGGGATACAGCGTGAAGTTAAAAAAAAGAAATCTATCAGTGTAAGAAAAAATTGAAGCACTATTTTAATCCACATCTCGTGCTTCGTTTTGTGTGAAAAATTGCCCATGTGTCCGAATATGATGACAATGACGTAGTGTCAGTATGAATCTGATATCATTGCTTGTTGGCAAGACGAGGAGAATAAATTCTACTTTTTTTCTTCTGATTGCAATTAAAGCATGATTTTCTAGTTGGCTTTACAAAAATATAATTTCCTATAAATATATCGTAAATAATCATATATTTGCAAGTGGCTAGTTCAAGACTAAACGGTAAATTTTAGTCAATTCAAAATACATTTTTTTATTATCAATAATAAGTAGGTTTTTGCATTTAAATATTTACTTGTATACGAATTTCTAAATGCATTTAATTCCCATAAATATATGTTAAAGTGCTAATTAATCTTTATGGCACTAGTTTTTATTCCAAGATTTAGTGTCACGCACCTTTTTTAATTTTTATTTTTTTATTACGTCGCATACTCAATAAAAACTCTTGTGGATATATTAATTACTTTTATAATAATTTATTAAATATAGCTTTTTATAATGTATAATACACAGTCACAGACTGACGACTACGACTGCACTACGACTGCGACTGTAAACGCGACAGGTTGTGGGTTCGATTCCCACTCCAGGAAATGGAATTTTTCATTTCCTGGGTTTGGTAATAAGGCAAAGCGCGGCGTTGAGTTCCGTCACACAGCACGCAATGCCTCAATTCGGCGGAAAGTGGGGAACGGAGTGTCTTAACACTAGGTTTCATCTGCCTACCTTGCTATATGCGGGAACGTGAAACTATGTATCATACATACATATGAATGTATACGATCAAAAGATTCCTTCTTAAATCATATCAAAATATATATTTTGAAATTTAACTGTATTGTCACCATATTTAAATTAGACAAAGAACTGTGTGTGTAGTTCACACACTGTAGATGATTAGATTTCATATTTTATTAGATGTATTTTATTCCACCTATTTTTTTTGTTATTTCTTTTTTTGGTAACTAGTATTAGTAAATCCAGCATAAATTTTATGTTTTTTTTATTTCACGCTGTATCCTACACATAGCAGAGTACGCAGAGAGTACCTGGAGAACCTAGCGTAAAGACACTCAGTCCGTTTCGACATTTCCAGTACCTCCTCACTGCCTGTCGTGGCGCAGAGGCACAAACGTGCGACTGTAAACGCGACAGGGCCAGGGGTTCGATTCCCACCCAAGAAACGTAAAATTTAGTATTTCATTTTCTGTTTGCATCAGCAAAGAGCGGCGCTGAGTTCCGCCACTCAACACGCAATGCCTCAGCTCCGGCGGAAAGTGGGGAACGGAATTGTTGAAAAGAATGAAGTGTCTTAACACTAGGTTCTCTGGTTCCTCTGCCTACCCCCGCCACATGCGGATACAGCGAAGTTGAAAACTTTCCGATGGTTTGAGGCATTAAGTGGCGGAATTCAACGCCGCGCTTTGCCTTGTTACCAGACCAGGTTTGTTACCAGATAGATGTTATACCTCACTATTTACTGCAGACAAACATTTAGTTTGTCTCTTTTTAGTGCTACTTTTTTACTTGGTGTTTCAATTATTCTGAAGGTTCACTTCAAAAAATTATATCTTTTTACTGGATGAGCCTATTTTTTGTACGATAGAATTACTATTACTTCTAATGTAGACTGACTTAAACTTAGGATCTGCTAAGTAGGTTTTGAGTTATTCGTTTTTTGACATATGCATTGTTTTTGAAATATTTTTTTAATTTTAATTATCATAGATCATGTAAATAGTAAATGATCTTCTTCAGCCAGTCGAAAGTATACAACACATAACGATTATACCTTTAATAATAAATTGGGTTTATCGAGTATATTCCATGAATAACGTGGTATAATATATTCCTTATAATTTCATATTTCAATGCAATGCAGTGAATGAATGTCGTGAATATCGTGCCTTCCTTTTTAATATCATACGTCTATAATGATATGTGCAATTTATCTGCGGTATATTTTTATACTTAAACCATATTTAACGAAAACATTGTAATAAAATATCAATTATTAAATAAATATTAAAAGATATTGAGGCTGGTCGTGGCGCAGACACGTTGTAAAATAATATTTGCATTTCCACGCTCTGGTAATACGGCAAAAGCGGCGTTGAGTTCCGCCACTCAGCACACACAATGTCTTCAGCTTAGAGTGTGTTAATACTAGGCTCAGGTTCTGCCTACCTTGCTATGTGCGGATATGGGGTAAAAAGCTAAAAAATAAATAAACATAAAAAGCACTTTTAAGCCTCTTTTTCCTTTATTTTGTATAGAGGGAAGTTAAAAATAACGTAATGTCAAGACACTCACCTCCAGTTCTCTTCTACCAAAAATCGAGGCATTATGTGGCGGAACTCAACCACCGCGTTTTGTCTTATAAAAATAACTTATTTTTGTAACAATTGATAATGAATTAAGGGAGATTTACAATCCAGTCATTACAAAGTTGTAACCCCCGTTAATAAACACTTGGCCCGGGGCAGTATTGAGAGTGATTAATTTTGACCTTACCTAACCCTATTGGTTAACTTTGACGATTAACAGCTCATTTCTAACACTTGCCTATCTTTTACTAGTTTAGTACATTTCTAATTATTTCGCCTTAGAATGAGTAACAACGTGGTGCAGAGGGACAGTGTCGGAGTGTATGATGGTAATCTGTTCGATTTTCATCTTAGAAAAGATTATTATGTCAAATTGTTTTCATACTTAATGAGACCACCGTGAAGCAGAAGCTCGGCGTGCAACTGTAAACAGAAAATATTATAATATAATTAATATTTAGTATTTTCTATTTCCTCCTTTTAGTAAGGAGCGTAAGCGCGGCGTTGAATTCCGCCATTCAACATGCAATGCCTCAATCCGGCACAAAATGGCGAAGAGAACTCTTAATAGAACGGAGCGTCTTAAATATAGTTTCTCAGGTTCCTCTGTCTACTTTGCTATGTGCGATACAGAGTGAAGCTAAAATATATTTATTAAATTACATTTTGCACCGTTTTGAAGGGAATGTTGCGAAATTAAGTGAAAAATAGAGAATGGAGTGCCTTAACACCGTGGTTCTGCCTCTCTTAGAAGGTTTCATCTTTTACGCGCGCATATATCAAAAAAAGAAGAAATTTTAGTATCTGTGTCATTTCTTATATCATTAATAAGAAAGTCGAATAAATCAGTGAGTATAAATTAGAAACATATTTGTTCAAAGTAATTGGGTTACGTTTTGATTTCTATTTCACTCAAGCATTTGTATGTGCAATTTGTTCGTTTCCAACATTCATTAGAATGGTAGAGATTCTTCAAGCTACTAAAGCTCTTCTATATTTGAAGAACAATTTAGTTAGAAATATAAAATATGATTTTATAACTGACTTTTGTTTGGTGGTAGAGGTTCGTCCTCCGTCTGGCTCCTGCGACCACTATCATGTCAAAGACGAACCGCCAAATATCTTATGATGTGTTCCGGTTCGATGGCATGTTTTGTGGTTTTCCTTCTCCCACCCATCCTTTCCCAAAATGTGGTGGTTCCGATATGACTACTACATTATCCTCCCTTTCCATCTGTATCCTCTAGGTTAAGTAAACGCATCTAGTACATCTCTTGTGTTGTAGATGTTCATGGGCGAAGGTAACCACTTACCATCAGGGGCGGTCCTTCTGCTCGTTTGCCATCCGGTATCCATAAAAAAAAAAAAAAAGACTTCATGAAAAGGGAGATACTGATTGACTGTATTATTTTTATGTGTTTCACCGCATATTTTTTTCTGACTGAACGAATTATGATGTTCTTTTTATGTGATAGCTACGTCTGGATTTAGTAGCATTTAAATGGAGTTAAGTTCTACAAGTATTTTTTAAATTGCTATAATGTTACTTTTTAGTGCAGTTTTTCCCCCAAAGCATAATCAGATAGAATTTTTCGTTCTACATCTGAAATCAAGACGGCGATTTGAAGATCGGGCGCTCATTGGTAGAACTCGACGCCACGCTTTACCTTCCAGAGAGGATAAGTGAAAATAATTTAAATAAATGACCATAGGCAATCGTATTTGCAGTTAGTAGTTAGTAGTCTTTGCGCCACTATAGTACAATTTTACGTAACCTAACACAAGTGACTATTTTTTTAAATTTCAACATTTCCTAAACTAATTTCTCTCACCAACAATTTCGCAATATTCAAGTACAAAAACATTTAACATTTTCCAAGACGTAAACAAAAACTTCTAAAATTTAAACCGTTTTGTGACACGTGACTCTTAATTAGTAATTTCACGGTTTGTGTCTCCCCAGGCGTCGATTCAGGCTCGAACTCAAAAGTCGTGACGTCACGCCTTATAAATCATATTTAATCGTAGAGGATAATACGCGGTTGCTATGTAATTTGGTAGCATTGTACGTTATTACACGCTTGAGCATTATATTATATTCAAAATATTCGGTTCAAAGCATTCGTACAGAATTCTAAGCTTATAGAGAGCTTTCGGTCCGTATTACGTAATCCGTAATCCAGGGAAGAGGTATGGGTTAAAGCCACTTTTTACAGTATTTTGTACTACAAAGTAGAATAAAATAACACCTGATGCTTTATGTATGTTTTCTTGTGTTTTTGCATCACTTTACGTGGGCTTGAGATGAGAGTGTAGAATGAAATCATGTTTAAGTTAAAAAGATACACGTAGAGCCATCTATCTTACTTACTAAGAACTAGTGGAAGCTGAGTTTTATGATAGACGATGTGCTTCCTACGTAATTGCTTTATAATGTATGGTAAAATACACTTTGAAGTATGTTATGTTGTTTTTAAAAATATATATAGTAAGCTTTTTTAGTTGATTTAGTTCAATTTTAAGTTTTCTTTCTTACTTGTCGAAGTTCGTGTATCAAGTAAATATTCTGGAGGTAAGCTTAATTTAGATGGCATTACTTAAATAAATTTAAATACATATTATTTAAATGAAACTATTTTATCCAGATCAATCAATTTTATTCGAACACTTTACAGTAATCCATGGTCGCAGCTTGACATCACGTGGGCTTCCGAACGCTAAAATATACGTGAATATTCCGGTTAAAATAATTTCATTTAATATGTGTAATAATGACGAAAATCAAAGATATATACCTATTTTTTATTCGATTCTTTTTTTACCTCACCTTCTTAGGTAAATGTAACTTTTACCTATATGTATAATCAATGGATATTAAATTCAACGTGCAAAAGTAAATAATAACCTTGTATGAATAATTAAAATCATACTAATTAACAGCTAAAAGAGTATTTTTTCATTAAAACAACCGAAGCTAAAAAGCATAATAAATAATTAGTGAAATTTCTGAACATATAAAAGTAATTTAGTTACATGAAGGAAGAAGATGGGACATTGGAAGTGAGCATTTTACAACTTAAAAATAAATTGACTAAAAGATACATTATTACGAATTACTCAAAAACTAATCGGGAGGTCTTAACTAAATTCCAACGGGACTAAGAAGCAAATCATATAAAAAAAGAATCATCCAAATTAGTTCATCCAGTAAAAAGTTATGCATTAACACATTAACGCCTGTCGTGGCGCAGAAGTACAAGCGTGCGACTGTAAGCGCGACAGGTTGTGGGTTCGATTTCCACTCCAGGAAATGTAAAATTTAGTATTTTCATTTCTTGGGTTTGGTAACAAGGCAAAGCGCGGCGATGAGTTCTGCCATTCAACACGCAATGCCTCAATTCGGCGGAAAGTGGGGAACGGAATTGTTGAAAGTGTGATTGAGTGTGTGATGTGAGGAGTGTCTTAACACTAGGTTCTCTGGTTTCCCTCTGCCTACCCCGCTACATGCGAGATACAGCGTGAAGTTGAAAAAAAAATTAACACATTAAAAAAAATACACTCAAATCGAGAATCTCCTTCGTTTTTTAAAGTCGATTAAAAATGAATCCTTATTGTCTTTTAAAAATAATTTAACCTTTAAGAATAATCTTTTACAAAGAAAAAGGCAAAAGTAGAACAATGCTATACAACAAAGTTAATATGACCACGGTTCTCGGTATTATAAAGTGGGAAAGGAATCCGTAATATCCTATTATTGATATTTTTGTAGCTAAGATTATCTTGATTCTGGTAAATTGCAGACCTCCTTACAATTATTTTATTCATTGTATATTTTGTTGATGATATATTAAGTAAGTTATTTAACCGACTTCCGAAACTGAAAGTGGAGTTTCTCAGTTCGATTGTATTTTTCATGTGTTGCTGCAGAACTGATTACTGAATGTACTAAATTTATTGAATCTTTTTATTATACTAGTTAAGATCTGACGAGTAATAATGGTACTTATTAGAACATTTGTTATGTCAGTTTGGTATTACGAAATATATGGCTACATTTAGTGATATTTTTTTTTTTTTAAAGAGTCACACTTAGGATAAGAAACAGATTTTTACAAAGTAATATAAATATACTCGAACTAGTGTTACTTGAAAACCGTCCAAGTGCGCTGACCTAAGCGAGCGAGACCTAAGCTAAGTGTGTAGCGTGGGTTCGAGTCTCGATACATTGAAATATTTATATGATTATAAAAAATATGTATAGTATCACGTAAAATGTATCTAACAGTGGTAAGAGAAAAGAATATTTAGATTTTTTGGCGTAATAGGCGTATGGAACACTGTGCTTGTAGAGATTAATTTCATTGCGTGAACGTAACGATTGCATTTTGATAAAATCGTGTGTGATAAGGAAAAAAAATAACACCTTTATTTTGAGAAAATTACACCTAATTCAGATATTTTAGTTAGGTACTATATTAACGTAATATTTATGTTTGTATATATATAACGATCTATCGTGCATAACAGGGTAGTCAGAGTGACCCTAGTGTCAAAACATTCCGCTTACCACTTTCCGTTCGAATTCGAAACATTACGTGTTAAGTGGCGGAACTTACACCGCGCTTTCTCATACTAGAGCAAGAAAGTAAAAGTAATTCAAATAAAAATACTTCTCCAAAAGGGAATCGAACCCACAAAGAATCGCGTTTATGTCACAGTAGGTTCCGCTGCTGACTTAATGAACATGCGAATACCTAACTAACTGATAATAAGCAAAATAATGTTCATACAAAAGAAGCTCTACTCTTTACGCTATCAAATTAGCAGGATTAATGTTAACAATTGTATAACGATTGGTTCCAGTAAGCAATCTATAAATAACTACGCACTATTATTACAAAGGCCCTTAATCAAAAGATAGCATCTTAACACGGGGCGCGACTTAACTTGGGTCGACTTTGTGTTTTCTGTTATTCGTTTTGCTTATTATATGGTGAATTTCTTGCTTCTATATTAACTTTAATGATATTTTTATGTTTTATTCTAAAAGTACTCAGATTATTCTATTCAACCAACTTAAAAAAAATAGAAGTTTTTAGTTGGTTTGTATACCCTGAGATTATGATTGATGATTCTCTTTTTGTATAGATAATTGCTTTCGATGTATTTTTATTTCACGCTGTATCCCGCATATAGCAGGGTGGGTAAGGAACCAGAGAACCTAGTGTTAAGACACTCCATTCTCTTTCAACATTTCCGTTCCCCGCTTTCCGCCGGGTGAGGCATTGCGTGTTGAGTGGCGGAACTCAACGCCGCGCTTTGCCTTGTTACCGAACCAAGAAATGAATATACTAAATTTTATTTCCTGGAGTTTGAATCAAACTCACAACCTGTCGCGTTTACAGTCGCACGCTTGTGCCTTTGCGCCACGACAGGCGTTGCGCGATGTGGTACCATTTAACTTTAGTTAAAGACCTGACAGTCGTTTTGAGTTATTCGTAATAATTTTATGTTTTAGAATATGTTCACTATAGTTTTATTATAATTGTATACTGTTTAAAATGATCTTATTTTTTAAACAATATAATACTATTTTCTGCAAAATAATAACAACAAGTACTAGGACCACCAGACAAGCGGACGACGCTGTATTTTGTCATGAAGCGTGCCACACATATGCATAGTTTATTTCAAATATTTTAAAGTGAGAGGAAATTAAGAAACTTTTTTTTTTATATTAAAGTTTCATTTGAGACAAAGGTGCATTAACATTTTTGACTAAAAAAATCGTTAATAGACAATAAGAAAGACATAATCGAAAAGCCATCTAAGAGCCCAGTGGCTCTTAGATAGAGCAGTCTCTATCCCACTTGATAGCGTCTGACTGTAGAGGCGATTGGTTGTGGGTTCGATTCCTACTCAGCATAATGATTATATATAAAACTATTTTCATTTTTCCGCTCTAGTAAGATAAAGTGTGGCGTTAAATTTCTCCATTATCACATAATTCAGGGAAAAAGCGACGTACTGAGTGTTTTGACACTTGGCTCACTGTGCTTGGTGAATTGAAAGATTAAGCCATCTCTATTCGCATTTCTAGCCAATTGGAGTGCTGGACATTTTAAACAATAATTGAATTGACACTCATGAACCGGGAAAGAAGTAATTGTTCAACTGACAAGCCGTTGATTGTTTTGTTGCAAGACAAAAGTACTTATGAATTGCTAGATATAAATCTCACAAACTGAGTTTCACGATGAGTGTGTGTATATTTAGCTACTAATACTGACTTTGTACTAGTACTGAGTACTGGTATATATTGAGTAACATTTTTTAGAAAATCCATTAAAAAGTTGAACGCAGTGGGATTCGATCACACGCTTTGGAAAACGCCCAAGATCAATTTAATAGATGCGGGTTTGAATCCTGCTCCATAAAGTGTTCTTCGTATTCTAAGTGTATGATTAACACTCTAAAATCATTTTTGAGTACTTTTTTTTTGTACTTTTCAATAGTGCTAGTAAGCTTTATATTAATGCTTTAAGATTGTATACACTAGTTCTGGTGTGTACTCTGAGTTTGAATGCATTAGTACTGGTGTGTTGCTTCGGGTCCATGATACTAAAATATGAATGAGAAAATACCTATAGAAGTTCCGTTAAGTTCCGTTTTCCGTTTAGTTAAAGAAAATAAAAACAAATCCTAACCATATCAACAATTCAAACCAGGAAATTGGAATAAATCCCTCGAACATAAGATGTTGACGTTATATAAAAAGGTCAGTTTTTAAATATTTATCCGATACTTCCAAAGTTTACCATCCATAATCTTAAGAAACTTTTAAGAGTTGTTTGAAAGTTCGTGTACTGCATAAAGAAATATGAAAAATATTGCGAAAACATTTTTTGTGTCCTAATTTTTTAGCCTATAACAAATATCTTAGTAAAATGTTATGATTTTACATTAATAATTATTGTTAGTAGACACCTCAGTGCTACAATTTAACTCATCACCTGTTTTAGTTAGGTACTATATTGGACATATAGTATCTTAATGAACATGGAGAAAAAAATGAATATTTTTTTAGCTTGTAAAGATAGTTGACGATATTTGTATGATACCACAAAATTTGCCGTTTTTTTTGACATGATGATTTGACGCACCTCCTACCACCAAACTACTGGGGTATCCGCCTCTTACGGGACGCTACTCAGCGTCGGAGGGATATTATATTCTAGTCCCGTCCCCTCACAGGGAAAAGCGTAGTGGTCCATCACTTACAACGGAAGTAAAGTGAAAACGGACGTAGTAGAGCGAAGGAAGTGTCTTATTAGTACGAGATTATCTGCTACATGTGTGACATGCATAAAGTAAAGACAGCACCAACGTAAATAAAAGCTACAAACAACAATACCATTACAAAAACCCATTTACACAATTTACCAAATAAACAAACAACTTAAAAATTTTCGAATGGAACTAAAGAAACACGCTCAATCACTCGATAAGTGCACTGATCGTAATCAGGAGTAAGTCCAAAATAAACGGTAGCATGCATCAATCAACGCGAGCGAGAGTAATGAACCGCGGCTTAATATCGGTTGCTTTTGTAATAAACATGAGGCATGAACGAAAACAAATACCTATGTATTGTTGATCATCATGAATATTATTGGATGGTGGACATTAAAATATTGGCATCGAAACAGAATAATGGGTGTGACAATATGCTTATCTCTTACCAACATTTCATCCGACCGTAAGTTCTGTTGGCTATTAGTCTTTTCATAAATGCCATTGTAAATGTGTGATTTAAAAATATATTTTTTTAATGAGATTAATGAGTTTTTATATTTTTTTTTTGTATGTATACCAAGTTTACTAATGGTAAGACAACAGATATTCGTCCGTACCTAAACTTCGTCTGTGAAATACGAAATTTAGGTATAATCTTAGATAGATAGTTTGGGTTACATTATCCACTCATTTAGTGGATACCTTTTTTTTAGAACAGAATTGATAACATAACACCAACAATAGTTGCAATTGCAGTTAGGTTATTTTTGCTCCCTTTGTCTATCGATATATTTGATTTCCAACTTAAACAGGTGATGAGTTATACAAGAGTCAAAAGCCGGAACTCCGGAAGCGGCACAAACTTTCCAGGAGGTTCGAGTCCCGCTGCTATCAAATTGTTTTTATACGTTTTCTAAATATGTTTTTCGTTTCCTAAGTGTGTAATTAACACTTTAAAGCTTTAAAAAGATAAAACACCCATCTATCCCTAATTTTTCGCATTTATAGTATTAATTTTCCAAATTCGATTACTTCAGATATAGATCTGATATATATAGATATATACTAGCTGTATATTTCTTTACGTTACGACATATTTATCAGTTACATTATATCATGGCAACCAGTCGGGTAAGCAGTCAAGCAAAAAGTTGGCAACCAGTCGGCAAAATATTGGGCAACCAATCGGGCAAAAAGTTGAGCAACCAGTCGAGCAAAGAGTTGGGCAAGCAGTCGAGTAAAAAGTTGGGCAACCAGTCGGGCAAACAGTTGACCAAGCAGTCTAGCGAGCAATCGAGCAGGCGGACGAATAGCTATTCGTCCGCTTGCTTCAGCTGAAGCGGTAGAGAAAACAGTCGGCAAAAAACTTGCTGAACGTTTAAATATTATGTTTTAAATTAACCTCTAAGTTCTACACGCACATTGGACTTAATTAATTTAAATAGATAAATCTATGAATTATAGCTAATACTTACATAATTTAATATGATGACGTTTTTAATTGTAAGGACACATTTAAGATGACATTACAATATATATAAGGAAAGTCCCTAAATATTAACAGCATACTCGTATATGAAGAAAGAATACTACGTTCGCGATTTTTAGTGTTTTGAACATTGTTCCACCAAATATATTTTTTCAAAATTTTAAACACAAGATAGCTCACTAATGATATAATATATTTTTTGGTAGGTGTCAACTCAAGGGTAGGCATAAAAAATTACCCCCAAAAATTTTATTTATATATATATTTTCCTTTTCTAATATTTAAATCTTTTCAAAAATTCTGTAAAAAATACATTGATATAATGTATTTTTGAGCTGAATAATAATGTTCAGTTTAAATTTCATAAAGATATATTTTATAGATACCGAGAAAATTAACTTTTTTATTAAGGGTTGTAACCCCCATAACTCCCTTCCTGCAAGGGTTAGGGACACAAAATTAAGTGTGTCGCTATTCTAGATAAAAAGCAATATAAAAATGGTAAAATCAATTCATTACACGCCAGTGCAGTTTTTCTTAGCTTATCCGGCTAGACCCTTTGTGGGGAAAGTCGATAAATGTCTACCTTGCTATGCGTTAATCTATATCATCTTTAAGATAATTGTAGAATAATTGTAATAATTGTAAGATAATTAAAGTAATTTTATTAAGTACATGGAGAAATGGCGCAAAATCGTACTGAGAGCTGTACCTGTCCCCTCGGGGTATACATGTTGACCACGACCACTCTGCCAGGAGTGACACGAAGAAGAAGAAGAAGATAATTGTTTTTAAGTAACAGTAATAAAGTACTTGTTGTAACAAATGTGTTTCAATATACAAATATCTGCGCCTACTTGAAAACAATTTTCATATTTCTTATCTCTATTACATTTTGAATTTGAATGAACCACGTCTCAGACGTTTTATCTGATACATTTAATGTTGCCCGAAAAGTTTTATTGAATCTTTAGAATTGTTTGAAATATAAAGTATCCATTTACAGTTTACAAAACAGCGTCGTTATGCTGAGGCTTTGCTTTGTTGTAAACATTCATTTGGTACATATAGTGGTTATATAATAGACAGATAGAAGAAAATGAGGTCATCATAGTGTAGTGAGATAGCAGCTAACTGTGAATGCGATTGGTTGGGTTCGATTCTCACTCGGGGGAAATATAATCACATTTAAATTATTTTCAATTTTCTGCGCTGGTAAGAAAAAACACGGCGTTAGGTTCCGTCACTTGACACACAATGTCTCATGTTCAGGCGGAGGGCAGCGAAGAGTATCTTGTCACTTGGTTCTGTCCCATTACACTGTTATGCGGAGTATAGCGTGAAACTACTTTACGATATACGACATACTAGTTTTATAGCTTGTAGCTTAATACTCCGAGGTAGGTAGATATAAACTTGGGCTAAGATGTTCCGTTGTTCTTTTTCCGAATATTTTCAGATATTGAGAGTTGCGTGGCAGAACCGAGCCGCACGTTATCTTATCAGGGCGAAAAAACGTGGATAATTTAAATACTTCTGCCAATAGGGATCCAACACACAATCATTGTTCTTACAACAAGACACCGTTCCACTGCTCCACGATCACCTCAGATAATCCCCCATATAGCAGGGCAAGCGGTTTGTATTTGAATCCTTTGTTTAAAGAATATTTATAATATGTAAGCAATATTTATTTAACTATTTCAGATTGTAGAATGTTCAATCATCTTTCGCAGTACATACATACATACATAGCTTCACGCTGTATCCCGCATATAGCAGGGTAGGCAAGGGGAACCTAGTGTTAAGACACTCTGTTCCCCACTTTCCGCCGAATTGAGGCATTGCGTGCTGAGTGGCGGAACTCAACGCCGCGCTTTGCCTTGTTACCAAACCCAGTAAATGAAAAATTCTATTTCCTGGAGTGGGAACCTAACCCACAACTTGTCGCGTTTACAGTCAGTCGCACGCTTGTGCCTCTGCGCCACGGCAAGCGATATTTATTATATTTTTTATGTTATTTAAATACTTTTTTATCTAAAAGTCTTTCATTTGTTTTTTAAAGCAATTCCAAAGCCTATATATATCTTTCGCAGTGTTATAATCAAATAGCTCCTAATCAATTTTCGATTGATATTGCAATTTCAATTACTGAGAAATTGAGTAACAGCAATACTAATTTGTAGTAAATTAGACCAAATCACTGTGGAAATAATTACATATAACCGTCAAATGCACTGATAGATGAAGTTTGTTGTTACTGATATCTGTAGGGTGAAATTGATAAGTTTATTAATATTATACATAAAAAAAGTATCTAGTATCAATTTTCGTATTTATATAATAAAGAATTTAACAAAAAAAGAAAACTGACTTTGACCTAAAAATTAAATGCATACTAGATTTATTACAAATAACAAAGGTGAGAAGAGAAGTAGAGGTAGACCTCGGTTTACAGTATCAATGATACTGGAGGAAGGTCACGTAAAAAGCATGAAGACCCCCCGGAGGGCATGCATGAAGAGGTTAATGACTCACAGTCATTAACCTCTTCATGCATGCCCTCACGAGGCGAAAAATGTATGCAGGGACCGTAGCGTTTGGCGCTCCATTCTCTCTGACTACCCCCCTAGGGATAAAGCGTGAAGTTAGGTAAGGTAAGGTAAGGTATTACAAATAACTCAAAGACTACTTGTCAGATTTTAACTAAATTTTAAAGAGACTTTTGAAACTATGACTACAGAATTGATTCACCAATTAAGAAACTCCTCCTTATTTTGAAGTCGGTTAAAAACGAAAAATGGTAACTCCCTAATTATGTCCTATTTAGAGGATAAAAATTGAAAATGTCTCGGTCGGAAGGAAATGATGTCTCAGAGTTACTATTATTATTTGCACACAAGTATTCGTTCAAATCTGCACTGGTAATAATTTCCTAGTTGGCTATATTATGATAAAATATCGATATATTATAGCCAAATTACATAAGTAAAAAGCGGTAAAACTTTTCAAAGATGTTGCGGATGAGTAGCGAAATGATCAAATTCCCCCTTTTTTTAATTATTTCTTTTAGCTTCACGTTGTAACCCGCATATAGCAGGGTAGGCAGAGGAAACCTGAAAACCTAGTGTTAAGATACTCCGTTCCTCATTTTCTGCCGAATTGAGGTATCGCGTGCTAAGTGGTGGATCTTAACGCCGCGCTTTGCCTTTTTACCAAACCCAGGACCGTAGAACAGATAATAATGTATGTAATTCAGAAATATCAAGTGAGAACTGAACACGTACTTATTGCGTATACTCATACTTGAATGTGCTACGAAGGAGTGAAATATTTTTTATTATCGAGTGCAGCACAAGCATTCCATTAAGATTCCTTGCAACGTGTTATTTTCTCATCGATGTTTAGGATTTCTTAAATTAGCGGCCATGTAATTTATTATTGCTTCGACCCAGATATAATGACAGCTGATAAATATAGCACGCACAGCTTCCACATCTTAAATTGATAATTTTAAACTTCTCAATGCTTCATCGGTCATATTTAATTTTAAAGTGAACACCGGTTTAATTTGCCTTTAAGAAGCCAATATTAAACATGTTTTTTTTTATTTAATATTGGTATTTTTATTTATTATGGTGATAGAGCTCATCGAGACATCATCTGACTGTATACGCGATTGGTTGTGGGTTCGATTCCGACTTGGGGGAACTTCTCTGTTCTGATGAGATAAAGTACGACGTTAAATTCGGTCACTCAACACGCAAAGTATCCAATACAGACGGAACACGGCGAATGGAGTGTCTTGACACTAGGTTCACACTGATAACCCTGATTGTTTTAGTATTAATATGTTTAGGGATACTATAATGAATACGTGGCCATTAGAATTCAGTCCAAGTAGAAAAAAAACTTCAAATATGAATACTGAAAAACAATTTAATAGGTTATTTATGCTTATGAGGCAGAAAAGGTGTATTTTTAAACAATAATATTGAATAAAAATACACCTTTTCTGCCTCATAAGTTAGTTAGAGAGAACGTTATGTCAAGACACCTTGTTTTCCACTTACCACTCTAATGCAAGACAGTGAGACATATTAAGTGGCGAAACTCTACACCGCGCTTTGTTTTACCAGAGTAAGGTAATGAAAATAATTTAAATATAGGTAAACGCTTTTAAATAACCGCCTGTCGTGGCACAGAGGCACAAGCGTGCAACTGTAAATGCGACAGGTTTTGGGTTCGATTCCCAGTCTAGGAAACGAAATTTTTATTTTCTGGGTTTGGTAACCAGGCAAAGTGCAGCGTTGAGTTCCGCCGCTCAGCACGCAATGCCTCAATTTGGCGGAAAGTGGGGAACGGAGTGTCTTAACACTAGTTTCCCTCTGCCTACCCTGCTATATGCGGGATACAGCGTGAAGCTATGTATGTATGTATAGGTAATCACTCCACGAGTGAAGTTTAAACCAATTACCAAACGCGTTTACCATCAGTTATTGTCCCACTGCGCTACCTTCATTAATATTATTTTTATAAAATATTTTCAAAGAAAAACCAATATTTAAGCGTAATTTAACCCTACAAAATAAACAAAACAGTTTCTTTAAAACTCAATCTCGCATGAGTAATGTATAAGGACTAGTCGTGACTGTAGACGCCCTCCAGTGGTCAGATTGCGAGGCATCGACAACTTAAATTGATATGATTTATGTTTTTTATTACTCCGATACGGTAATGATGTTCGTATTTACGTACTTGAGCTATTTTCGTTCAATATATCTTGTATATAAATTATAAGTTATCAATTTTAGCCGACTTATAGAAAAAGAGGTTCTCAGTGATTGTGTTTTATGTGCATTACCACGAAATTTCTTATTGGATGAACCAATTTTGATGTTCCTGTTTGTAAAACATATAAAAAAAAACTTGGGAACTATTTTGTGCTTCAAATGTGGTCCCATTTAATTTTAGTTAAGATCTGACAAGTAGTTTTTGAGTTATTCGTAATAAGTCGGTCTTCTTTTTATAATAATATCTGAAGTATTTATATACCTATAACACGCCATGTCTCTAAATTGAATAATGAAAATGGAGAAATGATTGTCTTAATGCTGAATACTCTCTGCTAACCCTATGAGGACTATGAGGAAAGGAGTTAAAACGAATTCAATGTATTGTGTGTGCCTGTCGTTGCGCAGAGGCACAAGCGTGCGACTGTAAACGCGACAGGTTGTGGGTTCGATTCCTACTCCAGGAAGTGGAATTTTTCGTTTCCTGGGTTTGGTAACAAGGCAAAGCGCGGCGGTGAGTTCCGCCACGCAGCACGTAATGCCTCAAATCGGCGGAAAGTGGGGAACGGAGTGTCTTAACACTAGGTTCCCTTTGCCTACCCTGCTATATGCGGGATACAGCGTGAAGCTATATATGTGTGTTGACTGGTGGAACTTAGCGCCGCTTTTTGTTTTACCAAAACGGCCGGCAAAACGGAAATAATTTAGATATTAAATTTGTTTCAGTATAGATCGAACCACAAAAATCTTATTTATAGATAGACTGTTCCACTGTGCAACGGTACCCTGATAAATAACTTTAAAAGTGTTTTTTATAAAGTAATTTCATATGTAAAATAAATAAAACAACAATTTTTTTGGCAATAAAAACGACATTAAGCTAGTTCCAAATATTCTAGGTATGCCACTAGACTGGAATTTCTACTTATGCATATAGCCATTTAATTGAATTAAATTTAATATGAGCTTTTGTTGACCTACAATGTTCGACATATTTTAAAATTAAATAAAAAAACTAGATTTCATTTTAAGCCTAGTCCTGGTGCAGAGGAATAAGTGTAATAGACGCGACAGGTTGGTGGGTTTAATTCCCACTCCAAGAAATGAAAATATTAAATATTTATAATAATTAATATTTAGCATTTTCATTTTCGCGCTCTCGTACAAGGCAAAGCGCGGCGTTTAGTTTCGCCACTAAGCATGCAATGCCTCAATTCGACGGTAATTGGAGAACGGAAATCTTAAGAGATGGGGGTGTCGTAACACTACGTTCTCAGGTTCCCTCTGCCTACCATGCTATAAAAAAATCGTTTTTAAGCAAAATGAACTAAAAAGTATTACGAATATATTACGAATATCTCCAAAACTACTCGTCCAATCTTTATTTCAAAGCACTTCAGAAGCACTAAGCATATAAGCAAAATTACTAAAGTTTGTCCTCTTAGTAAAAAGTATTGCGGTAACAAAAAAAAATACAATCGAATTGACAACGTTCTCTTTTTTAAAGCTATTAATAAAAACCTTCTAAGAAAATTCAATATTGGGTCATTTTATAACTGTTTATTTTGATTGTGATGAATATTTTCTCTAAGACAGGAAACTACAAAATTAAGTTAGTATCAATTTTGTCGGCGTTTCTTTAAATCGTGCGCCCTACGGATACAATTTATTACGGCCAGTGTCTAATAAAGCGGCATAATTTTTAATTGTACAGCGATAAAATATAATTTAAACTAGCAAATCGTTCCGACTTTTCTCGTGTTTTATATATATATATATTTACATACTTGATATTTTTTTTTCAGCCTTTACCATAAGCAGCAAGGTTTTAGAGACAGCAAACAATTTGATGAAATTTAACATTGTATTCTATCTATAGATTGGTAAGGAAGGATAGAGAAAAATATTTAAAACATTAATTCAAATTATAATTAAAATTTTAACAAAAAAAGTATACCAACTATAAATAAAATGAACCAAAAATTTAATTATTAGAAATAATTCAAAATATTCTCGTCAGGTCTTACCTAAATTTAAATGGAACCACATTACAAGCATCATGTAAAAAAAACAGATATATTATAGAAAAACAGATAACCCTTTTTTTGAAATCGGTTAATCAATTAATTATACTTGCACATGCTTGTCTGATACTAAAAGTTACACATACATAAATTTTTAAAATATTTAATGTTACTCATGAATTCATTATGGCGCAATTGATGTTTTTGATAAAATGCGACTAAGTAGAATAAACTTCGAAAATAACTTGGAAAGTCGATCATATAATTCTTAAGACATTCTTCTTACAGATTCACGCCTTTTCTTGCATAGAAGAGAAGTCAGAAACAACCTAGTGTCAAGACACTATGCGTTCTATGTTGTCTATGTTTTCCTCTTTATGCCCAGATTTGAGACACTATGCGTTATGTTAGGTTAGGTTAGTGGCGGAACTCAACTTAGATTGCTGTCCCAAAATATCACCTATATAGCTTCACACTGTATCCCGCACATAGCAGGGTAGGCAGAGGGAACCTGAAAACGTTATTTTTTATCGTTTTCGTTAAACGTATTATGAGACTGAAGATTTCCGTTTCACACTCGTCGCCGAATTGAAATATTTCGTACTGAGTGGCGAAACTCAACGCTGGGCTTTGCCTTGTTAACTTACGTACTTACTTAGCTTGACGCTTTATGCCTAGCGGGGTAGACAGAGAGAATGGAGCGCGAAAAGCTAAGGTCCCTGCATACATGCCCCTCTTACGCCTCGTCCACAGCCATTAACCTCTTCATAGATCTTCTATATCTTTCTAACCGTTCTTTCATCACTCATTCTCTCGACGTGCCTAAACCACCTGAGTACATTCTTCTTTATTCTTACTTATACATATTTAATAACTAACATATTTATTAAAAATACCAATTTTAGATTTTTAGATGCCCATATTGTAATGGTATAGTAATTAATTTAACTTGAAACGCCCTATTTTTGATCACTTAACGACCGGTAGTTAGTGGTGCAACTAGATTAGATACATATAAAATTAATCCAGAATCAAATTATTTTCTCTGTATCAACCGCATTTTATAACTGTATTTAAATTGGGGCACTAAATTCGTTAAAATCACATGCTAACTAGTGTTCAGTGATTTATATTTCCATATATTAATCCATCGCTTGTATCTTGTTGAGTGATAAGAGAAATGACGACATATTACTATGGTACATACATACATAGCTTCACGCTGTATCACGCATATAGCAGGGTAGGCAGAGGGAACCTACTATTAAGACACTTCGTTCTCCACTTTCCGCCGAATTGAGGCATAGCGTGCTGAGTGGCGCGCTTTGTTACCAAACCCAGGAAATAAAAAAAACATTTCCTGGAGTGGGAATCGAACCCACAACCTGTCGCGTTTATAGTCGGGCGCTTGTACCTCTGCGTCACGACAGGCGTTATTACTATGATATAATTCATAATTTATTATATTTCTATACTAGGTGATGCCTGTAGGTTCTTTAGGAGCTATACGCAGAGAAAACCAAGTTTCAAGACACTCCGTTCACCGCTCTCCGCCCGAATTCGAGACCTTGCGAGTGGCGAAACTCAACGCTGCGCTTGTCTTACTAGAGCAGAGATATAAAAATAGTCTCAATGCAAGAAAATAATACATGAATAATTTGATTTAACCAACCTTTTTAACCAACTTCAAAAAAGGAGTATGTTCTCAATTCAACGATGCATTTTATATATAACTTATTACTGGGTGAACCAATGTTTAGGATACTTATTCGTAATACTGTTACTCTCTATAGTATTTTATATGACGTCGGTTATCCTTTTATGCTAAAATTTTATTTATTGCGGTTCAATTTGCTTGAAAATTTGCATATATGTCCTAATTCCATGTCAATAAATTTCATAGCATGAACCTAATAACATCAGGTGAGATATCTAAAAGCGTGTCTTTTTAGTATCAAAAACAATATTTTAAAATAATATAAATATATTTATTCAAATATGAAAGCTTGATTATTAAAGTGTTAGTTAAAAAATATATTCAGATTTGTGAAATATATATATTCAATATTGCTATATATTTTTTTATATTCCCTTATGAAATGTTTTATTGCAACTATACTCACTTAGCACGAGAAAAAGCATTGACCTTATTATAATAGTAATTTCGCTAACTTGTGTTTTAATTAACTTAATTATAGTAAAGAATTGAACTAAAGTATTAGTACTTTGTATTATTCTTATAACTAACTAAAAAACTTTTTTAGTTGGTTATAAATCTTTTCACTCAATATATATAGCAAATTATGCCTGTCGTGGCGCAGAGGTACAAGCGTGCGGCTGTAAGCGCCACGGGTTGTTGGTTCCATTTCCACTCAGGAAATGAAAATTGTATTTTCACTTTCCTGGGTCTGTAACAAGGCAAAGCGCGGCGTTGAGTTGGAGCGGAAAGTTGGGAGATAGGTGTTTTCACACTAGATTCTCAGGTTCCCTCACCTGCCCAGCTATATATGCGGGACTGGTGTAAAGCTAAGAACAATAGAAAAAAAATACTACATTTATTTTTTTATTCAATAGTGGCGCTTATCCAATAAGGCTGATAATGCAAATCCCATTCTCTTTATTATAATAGTTTAAATCAGTCTAATTTCTACAAGAACGTTTAGGCCAGTCAGATAGAATTTAGTATTAAGATATACTTACTATATCGCCCGTTTCTCTCGAAATCGAGACTGTGCGTGTTGAAGGCTGAACTCAACGCCGCACTTTATCTTATCACAGCATTGATGTAAAAAATATACATTATTATTCACTGGTAGGATCAGACCCACGACCATGGTTAGCCTCATATTTAGAAGATCATACGCGCACACGCAGAATGGCCTTAATAAATTTAATACATGTAAAAATGTACTTTAAAATATTCAAAAAACAATTCTAATATCCAAATTTTTTGCGATTACTTTGAGCTCAAGAGAAAATTGCCCCAGCCTAGTTTTAAAGCAACATGACATAGTAAGTCTATTTTGCATACAAATTAAAACTGCACGGTGCGATGGTGATAGATAGCTTTTCGAATATTGCCTTCATTTACGGCTTGAAATTCATTAATATTTAATAATGACAAATTTGATAATAATGAAATATAACCGAAAATATTTACAAATAAATCCAACTTCATATTAAGCATCAATGTTGAGGAGTGAAAATTTTAAAAAGGTAAGCCGATTTATTTAAGAAAGCCGGTATATATTGAGGAAGCCGGTATGCAGAGGTAACATAAGCCGGTATATATGGACGACGGTATAGAATGTTAAGTTTTTTTAAGAATCTCATTCTAAAATTTTGCTGGCGACCTTTTTTTTAGCTCTCAAATTGCAATTTCACTCCCACATTTTTTTGACAACCTTTTTGTTTTAGCTGTCATAATTTTAGTTAATTTGTTTCTTTGCAAACTCACTCATTTTTTTTAATCTTGTTTTTTTTTTGTTTTGTTATCCTATAACATAATTTAATAACAAATCCACCAAGGTAAACCGGTGGAAATCATGTTATATGGACGCCTCGCCACTGCTATACATACAGATCTTTGAATATCTATGGCATTAAACATTTGTTATAGTATAAGTAAGACTTAAAAAAATATTTTAAAATGAAATAAGAAGAAAAATTATTACGAATATCTCAAAAGCCACTTATCAGACTTTAACTAATTTCAATGAGACTACAACAGAAGAATTAGCTATCATATTAAAAAAAAAATATAGTTGGTTCAGTAAGAAGTTATGCGGTAACACACATAAAAAAATACAGCTTCCCGCTTTGTCCCGCATATCATAGAAAGTTTGTCAGAGATGACGTAGTGTCAAAACACTACACCAAATGTTTACCTTCCTTCCGAAATTGAGATATTGCTTGTTGAGCGGTGAAACTCAATGCAACGCTTTGTCTTGTCACAGCGGGGATTTTTTTGTTTCGACTGTGTGGTATGCTGTTGGCCCTAATGGCCTCGACAGAGTCACCGGGTTTTGTGGGGGGCTTAGCTTGAAGAGCTCTGACCCTGGCTTGGACTTAAAACTGCAGTGTAGCAAGGACACCTCCACATAGCGGGGAATGAAAATAATTTAAATGGGAATGGGATGGAATGGGAATGGGACATTCGAGTGGGGATAGAACCCACAATCAATCGCGCTTGCACTGAGCCACGTCGGTCGTTTAGTATGTGTGTATATTTCCTTATATGATGTATTATAATTATATAAGTATATTCGACTTGGTAGTGCTTTTCATAGGCATAGACATATTGCTAGGTGAAAACTTAAAAAAGTGTAATTAAAATAAAATTATTCACTAACTTATTAAAAAAAGCAAGACATAAACTTTTTTAAAACATCTACAATTGCCGTATACTGCGAGACACTCCAACTGTGCTGTAATAGTGTCTATTTATTTAACTACAGCTTTTGTTTGGTGGTAGGAGGTTCGTCCTCCGTCTGGCTCGCGACCACTATCATGTCAAAGAAGAACCGCCAAATATCTTATGATGTGTTCCGGTTCGATGGCATGTAAGCCAGGTTTTCCCCTTTCCCACCCATCCTTTACCCAAAATGTGGTGGTTCCGATAGCGGACTACTACATTATCCTCCCTTTCCATCTGTATCCTCTAGGTTGGCAACGCATCTAGTACATCTCTTGTGTTGTAGATGTTCATGGGCGAAGGTAACCACTTACCATCAGGTGGTCCTTCTGCTCGTTTGCCATCCGGTATCCATAAAAAAAAAAAAAAAAATATGAGGAGAACCAGAGTTCAATTAACTCTTAGCTATCCACTTTTCAATATGAATAAGTAATAAAGAGCTTAAACTAAACTTCACGTACTTAATAAGTGATAATAGAAAGTTTCAACACCAATTAATATTACTTTATTGAATTAGTTATCAAAATGTAATTATTTCTAAATCAGAAAATATACAAGATATCTATAAAACCAATTATTATTAAAAGTTTTAAAGGTCTTTTAGTCAGTTATAAGAAATTAAGCTAAGAAATTATAAAGTTTTATCGCTAAACATAATATTCGAGTTGGTACAATAAAAAAGTTACTGAAACGAAAATTTAAATGGACATTCGTAAATCTTACAGAATGTTGAACTAAAAAGTTTTTATTTCCATCTTCCAGTATATCTCGTCTTGAAGGGCAGACAAAGACGACTTAGAGATACCGTTCTGTTTTAGTGAACAAATTTCACACTGGTTGGGTTCTAACATAAGCATACTATGCTGAAAAGTAAACCTGTAAAGTAAACCAAAGAATTAATTGAAATTAACTATATTTTATTTATTTCTTTTTTTTTTGTAGACAGAGGAACCTGGGAACCTAGTGTTAATAAACTCCAACCTCTTTTAACATTTCCGTTTCCAACTTTCCTTCGAATTCAGGCAGTACGTGCTGAGTGGCGAAACTTAACGCCGACTTTGCCTCGTTACCAGAGCGAGGAAATGAAAATACGAAATATTATTTAATATTTGTTTCCTGGAGTGGGAATCGAACCCACCACCAGTCACGTTTACAGTCGCATGCTTGTGCCTCCCCGCGACATGCTTCTTTATTAATTTCTACAATATACTTCATACATCTTTCCTGTAAAATTATATTAATTTTAGCTGCAGAAATTGCGTGTATGCAGAAATTAACTAATTATCGCTCACTCTGTTCTTACTATCATATAATGTCTTTGCAAGTCCTTAAGATACGTTGTAATGTGAAATGGCAGTTCGCCAGCGCAGTATCACACGCTTATTGCTTAATTGAATATTAATTCTATTGGGCATCGATAGGGAATAAATGAGCAGTACAGTATCTATTATTTGGTAATAGAAGACACTTGTATATGTATGTATGTAGTGTTTACATAATTACCAAAGAAATCTACCAAAAACTAAATGATTTAATAAAAATACATTAAGGTCATCGTGGTGCAATGGGATAGCGTCCAAATACGATTGGTCTTGAGTTCGATTCCCACTCGGAGGAATGATTATTATAATAATGATAGTGATGATTATTTAACTAACGTGCCATGCGGGATAAAGCATGAAACTCTATGACAATTTTTAAAGTCACTTAGTGAATGATCAAATTATTTTTTTTTATATTATACATAAAATATATATCTAGTGTCAGATTTACGCGTGTCACAAGCGTGTGACTGTAAGCGCGACAGGTTGTGGGTTCGATTCCCACTCCAGGAAATGGTATTTTTCATTTTCGGGTTTGGTAATAAGGCAATGCGCAGAAAGTGTGAAAGGGAGTGTCTTAACACTAGGTTCCCTCTGCCTACCCTGCGATATGCGGGATACAGCGTGAAGCTATGTATGTATGTATGTAGTGTGAGATTTATACGTGTGATAAATAAATAGAATATTTGTACATTATGATTACGTTTACCTGTATATACTTATCTGGCATTAAATATGAGAAATAGTACTAATAAGAGATTTCTCTAGCGATGCTTCGAAACCTTACAAGTGGTAAATCTGCCAAAGATTAGGGGAAGATTTGAAATAAAGATTAGATTCTATTAGGTAATAGAATTGATATTAAAAAAAGTAGTGTCACGCTTTAATCGCCTCAAAGAGGTAGTCACAGTGAACTTCGAATACTGTGTGTGGAATGGCGGAACCTAACACCGCCGCTTATTTAAATTGTAGCAACATATTAGAATTATTGAATACTTTCTTTTGTTTAAAATTTATCAATGTAAGATTATAGTGATGACAAATATGTTTCACCAGGGATAAATTAAAAATTGTAGTCCAAAGGTTATATAGGATAAGTAACTCTAGTTTTATTTTTTTATCATATAAATAATTGCATTTTAAAAAGTAAACAAACAGAGATTGGGTCCAAAAATCAAAACATATAATTATTTGTTAGGTGGTAGGAGGTTCGTCCTCCGACTGGCTCGCGACCACTATCATGTCAAAGACGAACCGCCAAATATCTTATGATGTGTTCCGGTTTGATGGCATGTAAGCCAGGTTTATCCCCTTTCCCACCCATCCTTTCCCCAAAATGTGGTGGTTCCGATAGCGGACTACTACATTTATCCTCCCTTTCCATCTGGGAACTCCTCTAGTTGGCAACGCATCTGAAGTACACATCTCTTGTAAGCTGTGTGATGTTCCATATGCAAGTTGCACTTACCATCAGGCGGCTGTCCTTCTGCCTTCGCTCTGCCATCCGGTATCCATAAAAAAAAAAAAAAAAAAAAAAAAAAAAAAAAACCTATAATTATTATACAATTATAACAATATATAAGAGAATACTCTTTTTAACGGCCATCATGGCGCTATGGGACAAAGCGTCTGTCTGTACAAATGGCGTTGGTTCGATTCTCTCATTTTATGGAATGGTTTTAAATTATTTTCATTTCTATGTCTTGAATTCGGTCGGAAAATGGCGATCGTTTTCGATGTTTGGACACTACCCTGACTATCCTGGTATATGTGAAGCTGCTCTTTCGCTCTCTTATTTAAATTAATAAAAAATTCATTATAATAATTTGATACTATGTAATGAATAGAGATTATAATTTTATATCTAATTTAATATTAGAAATAATCCCTTGTAAAACGTAATTAGCATAAAGAAAAGGCTAATGGTAATTTAAAGATTTTAATTATTATCAAAGCGATTAGTACTTTATAAAAAATAATTTTTATTTGTATTTATATATGAGTTATGTATTTGATGTAGTGTAATTGAGACCATAGTAGGGCAATGGGATAGAATTTGAGTATAAACGCGATGGTTGTGGATTCGATTCCCATTTAGGGCAATTTAAATTATTTTGATTTCTTGATTCTGTTAAGACAAAGCGCGCCGTCATTTATGCAACGTTTCAAATTTGGGCGGAAAGCAAAGAATGAAGTGCCTTGGAAAAACAAGCTCGTATTAAAAAAGAAACCCGGCTTCATATAAAATGAACTAAAAAGTACAATGATTACGTATAACTCAAAAACTACTCGTCAGATCTTAATAAATTTTTAATGAAACCTCATCAAAAGCACTATCTATCATATAAAAAAAGAATCGAATTGAAAACTTCCTTCTTTCCTTTAAATATTCTTACTTATAAAATAACATTATTAGTCTTGTGACAGTACAAAAAAAATATGCATGCTGTGATTATGATAGCTTACATTTATCATTTCACATCAGCCGTCGGGGCGAAATAAATATTTATTGAATTGACGTAAAATATTGACGCGGCCTCTGGTCATCGATCAACCGCAAATCCATAACCTACAACAGCCATTTTAAACAAGTTTGCTTTATTCCCCTGTCAATAGTGAAAATGAAAGTAGTTTTAAAATTTCCAATATTTTCATGGGAAAAACAAATTATATTACTGGATACTCGCATTTTATTATGTGTACATACATACATAGCTTCACGCTGTATCCCGCATATAGCAGGGTAGGCAGAGAGTACCTAGAGTTAAAATACTCCGTTCTCCACTTTCCGCTGAATTGAGGCATTGCGTGCTGAGTGGCGGAACTCAACGCCGCGCTTTGCCTTGTTACCAAACTTAGGAAATGAAAAATTCCTTTTCCAGCCGTTTACAGTCGCACGCTTGTGCCTTTGCCACAATACGCCACGACAAGCGTTAATTTACTATGTGAAATTATACAAATCGTTATTAATTATATACCTATATCTTATTGTGATGTATAAACTTCTCCCTCTGAGGTTAGAGTACAATTCCCCTCCGCCGCTGGGAATTGGTGCTCATAAAAAAAGGGAACTAGAGAACTTAGTGTCAGGATACTCCGTTCTCTTTGAGCATTTCCGTTCCCCACTTTCCGCCGAATGAAAATACTAAATATTATTTAATATTTTCATTTCCTCCAGTGAGAATCGAACCCACAACCTGTCACGTTTCTTTCGCACACTTGTGCCTCTACGTATGCGTAATAAAATAAACAATTAAAATAAATAAAGTTGGTTTTAAGTTGAATATCTAATAAATTATATGGATGACATTTATTATGTAAAAATGAAATGATTAGTTACTAAGTAATATGAATGTTATTATTACTATCACGTAAAATAGGAAAAGAGAGCGTAGTGACACAACACTTTTTCTCCGCTTACTAAAATAGTTCTTACTTTATCTATTTAAATCTGACTTTTTTTTTATTTAATATTCCCCAAAGTTGGACACGAACTGACAACAATTGCAAGAAACACCTGTACCACGATGGTGTGTTTATTTAACGAAAAAATAGTAGAATTTACTTTAGCATTTTTATGTTGACGTGGCTGTTTCATTAAAACTAGCTGTGGGTACCTCAGTTAGCTCTGTTTGTTCATCAGGCAAAATATTTAAAATGAAAAAAATTTCGCTGTTCATTTTTCTGCTGACGCACAACTGAACTTTGTATTTTAATACAAATATTATCTTAAAAGAGTATTGTACAAATAAATGTTATAATTTTGAAAC
>JAKGSA010001894.1:16694-32403 GCA_033558755.1 Philaethria dido | reverse complement strand
CGCCTGATGGTAAGTGGTTACCTTCGCCCATGAACATCTACAACACAAGAGATGTACTAGATGCGTTGCCAACCTAGAGGATACAGATGGAAAGGGAGGATAATGTAGTAGTCCGCTATCGGAACCACCACATTTTGGGGAAAGGATGGGTGGGAAAGGGGAAAACCTGGCTTACATGCCATCGAACCGGAACACATCATAAGATATTTGGCGGTTCGTCTTTGACATGATAGTGGTCGCGAGCCAGACGGAGGACGAACCTCCTACCACCAAAAATATATATTATGTTCCTACAGACACGTAGAAGTTTTTTCATATAAATCAAGATTGCAAATTGATATTATTTTTACAAGCAAGTTTCAATGTATACAATTTCACACATGACTAAACGAGACGACTGGTTAAGATCCGAGACGTGAGCTGCAATATTTTTTCTTTTTGTTTAAGACTATTTAATATCATACGTATACAGCTTATTTTTTTTTATCATATAGCAGAGAAGATAGAAAGAACCTAGAGTCATGACACTCCGTTCGCAAGTTGCGCCCAAATTCGTGACATTGGGTGTTAAGCGACGAAATTCTCCGCTGCGATTTCTCATACTAGAGCAGATAAATCAAAATATTTTAAATACAATCATTCCCTCGAGTGGGAATCGAACTCAAAACCAATCGTTTACAATTAGACGCCGTTCCAGCGCCACGATGCCACAACAGACATATACAAGTTAATAATATTTAAAAAAAAAAATTAAGTCTAGCTGATCATTATGTGGCCTAAAATTTAAACCTGCGGCGTTGTCTTCCGCCATATAATACGCAATGTTTCGATTACAGAAAATCAAGAACAGAGTGCCTTAACACTAGATTCTCTTCACCTAACCTAACTAAGACAGGAGACAAACGACAATATTCAAATAGTCAATTTATATGACTTATGCGCAGCGTTGAGTTCCGCTATATCTCGATTTTAGAAACTAAAAAACCGGAGTGTCTTACCACTCTTTGTCTAACATAACAATATCTAAATACCTAACATATATCGTAGTAACATTAATGGGTGTTTAGCCGGCAGCGTTGGACGTCCTTAACTTTATAAAATGAAAGACATGTTCCGCCCGCGGCGTCACTCGGGGGTGGTCGGGTAACTGAAGATTTTGTACTATACGTTAATAATATACTTGGAATATGTGTTCCCTTAGATGTTAGACTAGTTGTTTCCTGTGAATTCGTTTTCGTAGATTATACATAAAATATTGTTTTTTGTTTATTTTTGGTTGATAGCTTCACGCTGTTTTCCACATATAGCGGGGTAGGCAGAGGGAGCCTAGTGTTAAGACACTTCGTTCCCCACTTTCCGCCGAATCAAAGCATTGCGTGCTGAGAACGGAACTCAACGCCGCGCGATTCCTTGTTACCAAACCCAGGAAATTAAAAATTTCATTTCCTGGAGTGGCAATCGAACCCACGACCTGTCGCGTTTACAGTCGCATCACAATAGTTTCTATTATTTAAAATACAACTAACGTATTGAGAAAGGAATTCATTAAAATAATCCATACTTCGTGTCACCGATGCGTGAAATGTGGCTTTAGCTTATTTATAATCGCGATATATCCTTCCAAGACATTTGATAAGATTTATATTCAATTTGAGTTTTAGTCAATGATAAACTTTGTTTGTATTAATTACAAAAAGTTCTTTGAAATTTCAATATTGCGCGTTATATTGCGGAGCTTAACACTGTATTCTGTCTAATTATACCGGCAAAGGAAAAATATTTATCTAAATATGTTCGCGACTTGAAGTGATGCGGAGACTGGGCTGCTGCATTATGTCTAGCCCTAGACCAAGAAAATTTAGATGTCTTAAATATAAATATATCTCTCGTTCGAGATTATTATTTCGGCGACCTTACTCTCCATTTATCAAAATTTATCTATAACAAATAAGAAACCATATTTTTTAAAAACAATTGAGTTTTTTGACTACTGCACATTCTTCGAGTGTGTATATATATATATATAACATATATATATATCATATCTCACTCTTATATATATATATATATAACTCTCTTCTACTCTATATCTACTATATATATATATATATATATATATATATATATATATATATATATATATATCTTTATATACATATATAAAGTCGACATCCAAGTTTTTCACGCATGGTTATATATAATAGTTAATAATATAAGAGGTCCGCTTTATAAGGTGAAAAAAAATATTTTAGTAGCAAAAAATAACAAAAAAAGACATAAAAATACCCTCTCTGCCAAGTAATACAATTACTTATGAAAAAAGCGTATTCACGCTACAAGTTTCATGTGTAATTAACATTTTACAGCAGGAGAATGATCCTGTTGCATCCCTTTGTGTGTTGCGTAAATCCTCATAAAAGACTACCAACCCGCAAGCTGAACCGCACTTCATCAAAGGTGCGCGCCTGTGAAGTAATTTTGAATACGCTTAAAGACGTTTGATCAATTGAATTCTTGTTGCAATTCGATATTATGTGGCTGGAAGCAAAAACACGACAGTGGCTTGGCTTAGTAGCTGTCTACAAATAGCTGACTGTATCCTAGGGTCGTGGGTTCATTTTAGAAAACGAAGAACCAAATGAAATTTGTGGAATTATATAAAATGGTCAGAAGTAGACTACCACGGACCACGGACTACTGTAAAGTATTCGAAACGTCGGGTTTCCAATAATCTATTTCCGAATACTAAAATATAAGTGAGTAATCCGGTTAAAATAGTTTCATTTAATATGTGTAATAATCGCGAAAATCAAAGAGTTCATAAATTTGTGGAATGAATCCATTAGAGACCATCGTAGCGCTTTGTGCCAGCGTCTGACTGTAAATACGATTGGTTGTGGGTTCAATTCCAACTTGGAATAATTTATATTTCTATATCTACGTCTGTATATGCTTTAAAAAATCCTTCATTTTTCTTCTTAAGTAGACAAAACCTAGTGTCTCTATACTCCACTTTCCGTAAAACGAAATTAGAATAAAATATGACAATACTGCAATTGCCTGACAAGACCGAGTTTCTTATTTCAAATAGGCACTTTGTTTTATTTTCACTTCTCAGCTTTAACGACGTTAAGTTCCGCAATAAATAACGAAAGAAAATAAAAAAGCGAAGAACTGAATGTCTGCCTATGTAAGAAAAAGCATTTTTTTTTTTTTTTTTATTTTTTTTTTTTTAATATGTAAATCGGCTAAAATCGTGAAAAAACGCGTTGAGTTCCGCAACACAATATTCAAAGCGGAGAATGGAGTTTTTACCTTCCTCTATAAGAAAAAGCGTAAAATATTATAAACGTTGAATTTGATAATATCGCCTTTAACATTTTTTCATTTCTCAACGTTGGCAATATAAAACCACTTTATTACGTATTTTTTTTTTTATTGATAACGGACGGCAAAGGAGCAGAAGGACCACCCGATGGTAAGTGGTTACCTTCGCCCACAGACATCTACAACTCCAGAGATGTAGATGCGTTGCCAACCTAGAGGACACCGATGGAAGGGGGGACAATGTAGTAGTCCACTATCAGAACCACCACATTTTGGGGAAAGGATGGGTGGGAAAGGGGAAAATCTGGCTTACATGCCATCGAACCGGAACACATCATTAGATATTTGGCGGTTCGTCTTTGACATGATAGTGGTCGCGAGCCAGTCGGAGGACGAACCTCCTACCACCTAACAACATAACATAACACTACGATTGTTTGACAGAAATATTTGAAATATTAGTATTTGATGGATTTCGGTGGTACAAAGCACGGTGTTAAGTTCCGCCACTCATACACAAAATGGGATGCTATATAAAAAAAAAAACAAATTTGCTATTTTAACATATAAATCGACTACAATCGTGAGAATACCGCCATCATTCTAACGTTAAAGAAGATTCACAGAAAAACGATGGTCTTAACTTGTTACTTTCCAAGTAAAGACACCTTGCAATGATAAGAAACCTTTTTCAATGGATGTTTTAACCTGAAAGGAGTGATTCATTTAAATTCTGACATTCACGATTCATCGCTCCTCCTTGAGCCATTTCGAAAGGATCACAGATTACTTTGATTGACTTAATCTGTTCTTATTTTAGCGTTAAATATACTTTAAGTTGAGTATATTTTTTAAACGGCGTCGTGGCGCAGGGGCACAAGCGTACGACAGGTTGAAGGTTCGATTCCCACTCCAGGAATCCAATCTAATTTTTCATTTCCTGGGTTTGGTAACAAGGAAAAGCGCGGCGTTGAGATCCGCCACTCAGCACGCAATGTCTCAATTCGGCGGAAAGTGGAGAACGGACTGTCTTAACACTAAGTTCCATTTGTCTACCTTCCTATACGCGGGATACAAAGCAGAAACAGAAAATGAAAAATTTCTTTTCCTGGAGTGGGAATCGAACCCACAGCCTGTCGCGTTTTCACTCGTACGTACCATAAGTAAGTCGTAGTAAATATTTAACTTATTATCTCCGCTCTGGTAAAACAAAATGCTGCGTTGAGTTCCGCCATTCAACAAGTCAACTTTTCCAAAGTGAGGAGCTGAAAATAAATTAAATATAATCAATTTCCCGCGCAGGAACCGAACCTACAACCACCGCGTTTATAACCAGATGGTAGCCTACTGCGCTACGATATCTTCAAAAATATGTACGGAGGTAATATTTTCATTTCCTATTCTCGTTAACCAAAACATACCTTATTGACTTTAATTTCTCACACTCCCCTTCATATTAAAAAAGTCGCTTATAAATGCGCTCAAATCAAATAACACCATAAACCCACGCCGTTCCAATACTCGTACGAACATGTTAAATTCATTTCATTCTATTTCCAGCCTGTCATCCTAATGATAACTCATTCGGTTCATTACAACGTTAGGGGAAGTAATTTATTTGGCGGTCGTTCCAACCCCACCTGGAGGGTTCATGCATTAGCTTTACAAATGGACCCGTGAATATCATATTTGTGACTGTTTATGTTTAACAAGGCATTTCCTGTGGGTTTACCCTTTCATTGTTTATAGTTTAACCGGTTTCAAAGATGAGAGGTTTTCACTTCGATTGTATTTTGTTATGTGTCTGGCTGAATACATTTAAATTTAGTTAATACTCGTATGTAGCGAGTGGTTTTTGAGTTATTCGTAATAATTTTACTTTTTGTACACGTTATATGAAGTCGATTGTCTTTTTTACTCAACTATGCGACGCCAGAGAAGGTAATGTGTTTTGTAATCCAATTTTTGAGGCATTGAACGTTGATATATAGAATTCTATAAAATCTTACTACAAATAAATAAAAAATATTTGTAATTCTTAACGTCTATATAATCTGAGATTCTGCTAATAACTATTTTTTTTTGTACTCAAAAAACCTCGCTCCATCCTTTTCTTGAAGATATTTGCTTTTATTTCTATTAAACATAATCAAAAACTATGTCGATTTGTCGATTTAGGAGCTATAATGTTGTAAACAGACATACAGATACACACTCATATTCACATAGTAAGCCCATAAAACCGCTCATTTGCTACGAGAGTTAAAAATTGCATAATTACTCATTTCAAAATTGAAACACTGAAATTTCAGACTCTAATTAAGTCCCTGAATAATGTTTCAAGGAAAAACCGCGTACTATTTAGCAGATCGTACGTTTACGATTTGAACTCAATTAAGCGTTTATGGGAGCTATAATTATTCTATTTCAGGCGGCGACCACACGCGCGCGTTTAATGCGCTGCTTTCTTGATGTTTCAGGACTTTCAGTTATTACGATTGTAACCCTAGAGACCATCGTGGTGCAGTGGAAAAGTGTGTTGTGTAAATCCGTTTGATAATGGATTCGATCTTGAATCGATTTAATTATAATATTTAATTAATTTTCATTTTTCCCAGCTGTGATAAGACAAAATTTCTTTGGTTTAAAAACCAATTCCCAACGTACGCAACGTCTTGATTTCAGTCGGATATTAGAGAATGGAATATTTGACACTACATTCTCTCTGTTGGAAGGGTCCTTGCTGTGCAGAAAAGTATGAAGCTAAAAAACCAGTTTGAATTAATGGGCGAAAATTACTAATCAAATTAGGTTGTTGTTATTAGGTTGTGGGTATATTAAACATTTGTAACAATGAACGAATTCCTCTACAAAATTCTGCAAATGTCATTCGTATAGAAAACATTATTTAATTTGTTTTGCTTTTAATACAAACTGACTGAGATTAACATGGCACAGCTAAGAATTACTGAACAGTAGACATCTGAGATTTGGCTCCTAGGTCAGCAAAAAAAGAAAGAGAGATTATAGGTTTCCAATCAAAAGTACAAACTGAATTAGAAATTATACTATTGCTGAATTGAGAATTTACTTTTATGGAAGTCGGTTAAAATAAACATAAATATTTCAAGATATTACACCTCGTAGGGACGCAAAGCCAGAACTAAAATGAAATTGTACTTTCTAAGAATGATATTACCCTTCTGGCCCATAAAAAGTACCCTTATTTCATACTCGCTCCCGTTTGGCAAATGTAGATATCAGGCCAATAAAACGCCCTTCAGTTCCCTTTGTTACTATACAATGGACGATATCTAGGAAGAATAAGTGATTGAGTTTATTACACGCTAATTGTATCATGATATGTCAATCAACATGCAATTTACCCCAAGAGCAAAGTGAATGGACACTGATAGTAATGAGTGGGAGATTTCTTGTTTTAAAAAAAACTGATTTCTTTTAGCAATTTCACCTTTTTCCCACATGTTAGTCAGAGACAATCTTGTAATAAAACTCACTTAGCACCTTTAGAATTGTGGCAGGGATCTAAGCAAAAAATCATGATTTTAATTTTTTTGCAACAACGATCTTTATCGACTTTTTAAACATTTCTTATCAAGAACTTAAATAGACAAATCTATAGTATTAACGTTTCCCAAAGTGATATTTTTTAAACAGGTCACTATAATTCTAAAAGGTGCCTTTGTTTCCTAACTTCAGATTTCTTTCACTTCTTACAATAGTTCTCCTTGGTTCTTTTATGCCTACGTATAAGTAAAATCTGTCGTTTTACACCAATAAGTCAGCTACATAAACATATTCTTTTCTTTATTTCTCTTCTCACTTTTTTACAAAAACCCAACACGATCTGGTATTAAGACACTCTGCTCCTCCGATTCCCACCTGTATTCGGTCCAGTGGCACTCAGTCGTGCTTTGTAACACTGAAATGAAAACCAATATGAACCAACGGTGTTTTAACACTCTTCTCCAGGTTCCTTTGCCTGTCTTACCGTAGTGCGCGATACGTAAAAGCTAAAAATATTATTATTCCCGAATGGAGGTCGAACCCTAAACCAACTGCGTTTAGTGTCGATCACTATCTCTGCGCCATGAAAGCCCAGAAGAGTCAATTTCATAAATATAGATATATAAATTATGGCTTGACAGCAACCAAATATAGTTCGGAAAGTGTCGCGTTAACTTGTCTACACCTGTAGGCCGGGTAACCCGGCAAATCGGTTTACGTCTTGTGGAAGGGCTATGTCACATTTATTCACCGACTTCAAAGATAAGTGTACCTCACAATTATTATATTTTTACAGGATTCTCTTTCTACATGATACCTATTGCTTCTGATGCGGTGTATCTAAAAGTTGAGATCTGACAATATCAGTTTTTTGAATATAGTATAGTAATAATTTTTACTTTTTTAGTGCGTTTCACGTGATACAGTAGCTTATCTTTTTTTTTTATTTTTAATTTTTTTTTACAGCCAAAAATACTAAAGAAATTGCCTCAATCTTGCACCTTCCAATACAAAGAGCTACACCAAGGTAGCTTCAGGCTGTATCCTGCATATAGAGTAGACAGAGCGAACCTGAAAACCTAGTGTTAAGACACTCCGTCGTCTTTTATTTAATATATTCATTCCCCACTTTCCACACGCCCTAAATTGAGCCATTACGTGCTTTGAATGACGGAATTTAACACCACGCTTTGCCTTGCTTGTTACCAGAGCGAGAAAAATGAAAATAGTAAATATTATTCAATATTATAATTTCCTGGAGTGGGGTGAACACTAACCTGTCGCGCCTGCCTCTTCACCACGGCCAAGGCCCTCATCAATCTTGATATTCAATTTTTTATTACCTGAAATATCTGTTTTGTCTGTCCCCATTCTTGCACTGGAACACTTCACGTATATCTATCATGTTACCGGGTGGAGTAATAATTCTGACACTTTCACCGTTAGCCCGTGGGTCTCGTCGTTATAACGTCCGGATCGGGTGTGTTTTATTATCTCTGCGTTGTATTCTCGATATTGTTTTGAGGGCATATTATTTTATTTATTGAATTTAAAAAATTGAAATATTTATATAGTGTTCTTAAGACAAATGATAAAGATTTTTCAACAAAGAGTGAGACTTTCTTTTACGAAAGGCATAAAAGCAATGCAAACTGGCTGATTATTACAAGCCAGCTCAGAAACGATTGCTAAGTCCATCGATAAAGGTAAGCGACCGGTTGTGGATTCGATCCCCACTATGAAGATTGATATTATTTAAATTATTTTCATTAGGAATTTATATCAACTTTAAAAAAGTTTCAAATTTAACAATTTCAGTGGCGCGGAGGCTCAAGCGTGCGACTGTAAACGCGACTGGAGTTGTGGGATTCGATTCTCGCACTGCAGGAAGTACCTTTAAAGTATTTTCATTACCTAGGTTTGGTAACAAGGCAAAGCGCTACGTCAATTCCGTCAATCAGCACGCAATGCCTCATTTCGGCGGAAAGTGGTGAACAGCGTAATGTAACACTGGGTTCTCCTCTACCTACCTGCTATGTAAGGATACAGCTGAAGCTATGTATGTATGAATGTAAATTATATTTGTTCTATACTCGCATAAGTCGAGCGTAGCGTTGAGTTCACTCCGCACTTTGTATCGCGAATTCGACTAAAACTGGGAAAAGCGTGTTGTGTGTAACACCTAGGGTCTCTCTGACTACCCGCGCTTTTTTCCGGAGTAAAAACAACATATTACGCCTCAGCCCATATTAATATTTAACTTAAAAAATATATATAAGTTAACATTTCACCACAAACAACTTCCAGCGAAATCATTTTATTTCGCTTTTGCGTCCACGCAATTCAACATCAATTAACAGCGCGACCATGATGGTTTCCGCGACAAATAACTCACTTGATTAAAAAGTTCACACACAGGTGGCAGACGATATCTGAGTTTAATGAAATAAGGTATTATTATTTTTGGCTTCACGCTGTATCACGCACATAGCCCCTGCTATGTGCGTGACTACAACGTAATAGACAACGTGAGAAGCTAGACCAGCGTGAAGCTAGACCAGCGTGAAGCTAGACCAGCGTGAAGCTAGACCAGCGTGAAGCTAGACCAGCGTGAAGCTAGACTACGCAGAGGGAACCTGAGAACCTAGTGTTAAAACACTCTCTTCTCTTTTAAGATTTCCATTTCCCACTTTCCACCGATTGAGGCGTGTTGAGTAGCGGAGCTCAACGACGCGTTTTGTCTTATCAGTGCGGAAATATGACCATAAATTATTTAAAAAATAATATTCAATTTTATAATTTTTTAACGTAGCGTTTGGCGCTCCGTTCTCTCTGACTACTCAGTTAGGGATAAAGCGTGAAGTTAGGATTATCTTTTAATATAATCAAATTCAAATTTTATTCAAATTCAAATAAATCCATGGTGCCACTGAACTGTGGAATTACCTACCTGCGGCAGTTTTTCCAGGTCGATACGAAATGGGTACCTTCAAAAAGCGCGCCTACTCCCACCTCAAAGGCCGGCAACGCACCTGTAGCTCCTCTGGTGTTACACGGGGCCGTGGGCGGCGGGGATCACTTACCATCAGGTGACCCGAACGCTCGTTTGCCTTGTCCTTTCCATAATAAAAAAAAAAAAAAAATCCTCGATTTTGGGCGGTAAGTGGAGAATGGAGTATCCTAACACTAGGTTCTCCAGAGAGAACAACCTTCAGGTTTATGACATTTAGACTTTAGACATTCAGGTTTTTAGGGTAAAAACCTGAATCTGCTAAAGCAATATTTGAACACACAATCATCAAAATCTATTAATATTTTACTCAACAATCCACACATACTATATTTTTTAAAACATAAATTAAATATATAAATAAAGATATTACGAAAGAGACAAATAAAAACGTTTTTCCATCAATCAATATACAATTTGTCCATACAAGTCTCACAGCACTTAAAAAACCTATAAATAAGCAACAACAAGCACTAAGTCTAGACGCTTTCGTAATGACTGACATAAATATATACATCGTTCAGAAAAATTGATTTCTATTTCTTTTTATGTAATAACGAGTAACAATTTATTATATTATTATATTTATTTTATTTTTCCTTAGTAATTATGAAACACTCAGAAAGCAACTAAAATGGTGTTATGCTTTAACGCCTCTCTTGGAACAGAGGCACAAGTGTGCGACTGTAAACGCGACAGGTTGTGGGTTCGATTCCCACTCCAGGAAATGGAATTTTTCATTTCCTGGGTTTGGTAACAAGGCAAAGCGCGGCGTTGATTTCCACCACTCAGCACGCAATGCCTCAATTCGGTGGAAAATGGGAAACGGAGCGTCTTAACACTAGGTTCCCTCTGCCAACCCTGCTATATGCGGAACACAGCGTGAAGCTATGTATGTATGTATTATATTATTCTTTTGTTCTAAGTAACACTTTCTACTTATTTTTTGCGCATTTGGTGTTAGTTTCCTTACATTGTTTGGATATAGATTTAAATGATACGTAAATCTAAAATGATTTTACTCAGAAATTATGTTTTCAACCGACTTCAAAAACAGAGGGGGTTTTAATTAAGCTGTATTTTTATGTTTTCAAATCTTAATTTTATAACTAATAAGCTATTCAAAAATCAGTATTACTTTTTTTTAGCTTCACGTTGTATCTCGCATATAGCAGGGTTGGCAGAGACAACCTGAGAACTTAGTGTTAAGACACTCCGTTCCCCAATTTCCGCCGAATTGAGGGATAATCATTCAAAAATCATTCATTTCACACCACACTAAAAAAATCTTTTACGATTCTCTTAAAACTGTCACAGCAATTAAGTTCAAAAAAACATAAGGAAAACTCAAAAGAATAAACATTTTATATCTAAATATAATTTCATTATAAGAAAGCTGTCTGGCGCGTCCCTGCCTGCGGTGTCTATTTTAGATACGTTTACGATCTCGTTAAACGTTCACCTGCGCGTGCGCATACTGTTACAACGACAAGTGTTAGGATTTATTGTCCAAGATAATCTTTTTTTTATAATTTTATTAGCTGTTACCCGCGGCTTTGCTCACGTTGTCAATAAGTGTCTACATACCATATAGTATTATAAATTGGAACCGTCATACCTGCCATAAAATTTTCTTTTCATAAAAAAATTAGAAATATATGTACAAAGTTTTATGATAATTGGTTAAGTAGTATTGTTTATTTTAACTTTACGTGTCGCCGCATGGTAGGGTAGTCGGCACTCCACTATCCTGTGGATGGGTAGTAGAGATAAAACTCTCTGTTCTCCACTCAAGGCAGGACAGGTTGAGCAGAACATTGTGGCACATTAGGACACCAACTAAAAAGGTAAATTAATATTTCATTCATATAATACGAATACTAGCTTTCCGCCCGCGGCTTCGCCCGCATGGAATTCGGCTATATTGCGTGACATGGAATGACCATTGGAGTAGCCTATAGTCCTTCCCAAGGTCTAGACTATTTGTCAAAATTTTTTTCTCGATAAAAAGTATCCTATGTCCTTTCCCAACTTCAGTTCTAACTTCATACCGAATTTCATCAAAATCGGTTCAGTGGTTTAGGCATGAAAGCGTAACAGACAGACAGAGTTACTTTCGAATTTATAATATTAGTAAGGATATTTCGTTGTGTATATATATCTATGCGACGTTTAATCCCGCCAGCAGAATTAAGTGTCTTAACAGCATGTTATGTCCACGAAGACAAAAAACTAAACTTTTTTTTTTTACTTTACGCTGTATTCCGCATATAGCGGTGTAGGCAGAGGGAACCAGAGAACCTAGTGTTAAGACACTCCATTCTCTTTCAACATTTCCGTTCCCTACTTTCCACCAAATTGAGGCATTGCGTGTTGAGTGGCGGAACTCAACGCCGCGCTTTGCCTTGTTACCAAACCCAATAAATGAAAATACTAAATCCTACATTTCCTGGAGTGGGAATCGAACCCATATCCTGTCGCGTTTGCAGTCGTAGGCTTGTGCCTCTGCGCCACGACAGTATTTATAATATTAGTAAGGATATTTCGTTGTGTGTATATATCTGCGTGACGTTTAATTCCGCGAGCAGAATTAAGTGTCTGGACACTATGTTATGTCCATGAAGATAAAAAAAACTAAACTTTCGTGCACGATAACATCTAAACGACATACCTCGTGATTGTCTATCACTTCCTAACTCTAAATAGCGCGGCGTCGGGTTACACGTGAACACGACTACGTGCGTCAAGTCTTTAATATTCAATTACATAGGTTTCCTAAGTTTCAAATATATACGCTTTTACAGCTAGGCAAAGACTGTAATATATTCTGCCAATATTCATAAAGTGTGTAATAAGTATTTGCTAAATTATTAGTATAAGCTTGGCGGAGTTATTAGCTGGCTGGAGTAATTGTGCGTGAAATTTCCAATTACGGCTTGTTTTTACAGTTTCATAGAAAACATGAGTGTCATTGTCACTCTGTGTTTTTTGCTTTGCCAGAATTTGGTGATATTGCTGAATGTTGAAGATAATGTTTTTTTGTTTATTATTTTATATGGATACCGGATGGCAAACGAGCAAGGAGAGAAGGACCACCGCCCTGATGGTAAGTGGTTACCTTCGCCCATGTTGCATCTACAAAGCACAAGAGATGGCAGTACTAGATGCGTTGCCAACCTAGAGGATACAGATGGAAAGGGAGGATAATGTAGCCAGCGAGTCACTTTATCGGAACCACTGCATTTTACAGGGAAAGGATGGGTAGGAAGGGGGAAAAACCTGAAAGCTTACATGCCATCGAACCCGGAACACATCATAAGACTCCATTACCGCGGCGGTTCGTGCTTTGACATGATGGTCGCGAAGGCCAGACGGAGGACGAACCTCCTACCACCAAACATAATTTAAATACTCTTTTTTTACCCCGAGCGCGGACTTGAACCCATATACTACGTTTATAGTTAGGCATTGTCCCACTACTATAAAGAGAAAGTATAATATATAGGAGAGAGACTCAATGCCTTACTTTGTCTTAGATAGAGAGATTTTAAAAATATATAAGTTCCTCATAATACGATTGGAAATCTAAAGTAATGTATATATATATATATATACCATATATATATATATCTTTATATATATACTTATATATATATATAGTTGTTCATATATTACTGATAATAATAAACAAATAAATGCGGAAGCTTGTGTAAAAAATTGAATGAATGGATGTTACTCTTTACATAAAACTACTGAACCGATCTAAAGAGAAATTTCACAGCAATATGGATTTGCATCAAAATGACACATACAGTACCAATTACAAAAAAATCCATATCTCCACTTGAGTATCTAGTACAGTATATATATATATATATATATATATATATATATATATATATATATATATATATATATATATATATATATATGCTGCTCATATATGCTGCTGCTGCTGTATCTTTTTGCTATACTCTTTATCTTCTTCTATATATATATATATATATATATCACTGTACTATATATATATATATATATATATATATAACTGCTATATGCTGCTGCTGCTCATATATATATATATATATAGCATATATCCCACTTATACCATATTCTAATCAAACAGTAAACGGAAATTAAATGAACTCTTTAGAACACACAACGTGATAGGAATGTCTACTCAACTGACTGTGTGCGAGATCTAACAAGAAGCATGCCACTTAATACTTTACTTGCTACCAAAGTAGAGGGCAAGACTTCAGTCCAAATCTAATTCAATTACTGCTTGATGTTTATATTCAATGCCATACTAAGGAAGGGGATTGTGGGTTGCCTCACAAATTTATTTAAGCGTGTTTGAATGGTGGGACGTTGGAGAAAGCTGATGGTCTAACTTACCTAATGAGTTTAGCAGTGGTTCATATTACACGATTGACCACATCGGCTTGGCATAAAATTATAGTAATAAATCAATTACCACGCATCTACCGGCAGGCAGTGCACAAAAACCAAGAAGGTCGAGAAAAATAGAAAAAGAAGGCCAAAAATAAAGTAGAAGGCCAAAGAAAATTTAGTATTGCAACCACGGTGGACCCTATATACCAGCTTGACTATATGAGTTTTCCTCTTCGACATAGGAGGTGCCCGCGGCCACTAAGTGGTAGATTGAATACGATTATCAATATTATAATTATAAAAGTATATTATATGTTTATTAATTACGTATAAGAGTATCACGGCGCGTTCAGTTCCGCCATTCAGCACGCAATGCCTCAATTCGGCGGAAAGTGGGAACGCGGAGTGTCTTAACACCAGGATTCCTCTGCCTACCCTGCTATACGGGATACGTGACGTGAAAATGACGTGAAGTTATGTATGTATTACATGAGCTTTACTGGCTAACCTAAGTATTGTTAAGAAACGGAAGTGGGATGAACTAAGAACGCATTTCACCCAAATATGGCTGAACATGAGTCTAGTTTCGTCGACAAATTTTCCTTAGAAAAAACCGCATTCCTTACGAAATGATATACTAAAACACTTTAAAAGATCATTAAGAAATAAATCCCACTTGGCCACAACGCAACGCGTTGTGTGATTACATTTTCTATTAAAAAATCATAACATTTAATTTCAAAATAATACGCCTCTAGCAAAGCCACCATCTGAATGAAGACATCTTCTTTGCTATAAGAGATTCTGTCACATCATAGACAAGAAGCGCGGAGTTTAACTCTGCTACTTAACATATGACATCCCAATTCAAGTGGGAGAAAAGAGAGAACAGGGGATTTTGATGCTATGTTCTTACTTCTTTTACCTATAAAACAAACAAAATAATAATTTAACATGAATAAAACATGTAACTCAAAATATATTTTCTCATTTAACATAAAAAACAATAAGCAAATTTGTTTTGCAAAAGCTTTGTGTGTAAAAACGTGAACATAAATGAAAACAATATTTACCCACAAGCGCAATATTGGATGTGAATAAAATGATATTTGTTCTCTTCATTTCAGTGGTCCAAGTTTAGCTAAAACGCGTTTTTAATTTTTTTTTTTTTTTTTTGTAAAATCTATATTTTTATACGTGAAGCAAAAAGTTTTTACACCTTTTTGCGAAAATTACGCAGACGGAGGAGCATGAAACTTGGCGCACTTATAGCTTATATAACGAAGAAGGGGACAATAATTATATCCTTTTAAAATAAGGCATAAAACATATACTAAATTAATAAAATAAATGTACTTACATGTTTATATAAAGTGACATATATATCCAAAGGGGACATTAGTTGACGTCCGAGAACTTTCCATTTTACAATTTAAAAAAATTGTAAAA